>JANJGN010001833.1:0-104711 GCA_026770705.1 Isurus oxyrinchus | reverse complement strand
GCCACCGTTCAACTCTGTTTAACTCTGCTTAACTCTGTATGCCTCTGTGTAACTCTGTATCACTCTGTTTGCCCCTGTTCAACTCTGTTTAACTCTGTTTGCCTGTGTATAACTCTATTTCACTCTCTTTGCCTCTGTTTAAATCTGTTCGCCTCTGTTTAACTCTGTTTGCCTCTGTTTCATGCTGTTTAAATCTGTTTTGCCACCGTTCAACTCTGTTTAACCTCTGCTTAACTCTGTATGCCTTTGGCTAACTCTGTATCAATCTGTGCATCCCTGTTCAACTCTGTTTGCCTGTGTTTAACTCTATTTCACTCTGTTTGCCTCTGTTTAACGCTGTTTGACTCTGTATTCCTCTGTTAAACTCTATTTAACTCTGTTTGCCTCTGTTTAACTCTGTTTAACTCTGTTTGCCTCTGTTCAAATCTGATTAACTCTGTTTCCCTCTGTTCAACTCTGTTTAACTCTGTTTAAATCTGCATGCCTCCATTTAACTCTGTTACACTCAGTTTCCCTCTGTTTCCCTCTTTTTAACTCTTTTTAACTCTATTGAACTCTGTTTGCCTCTGTTTCACTCTGTGAAACTCTGTTCGCCTCTGTTTAACTCTGTATAACTCTGTTTAACTCTGTTCAACTCTCTTTAACTCAGTTTAACTCTGTTTAGCACTGTTTGACTCTGTTTGCATCTGTTTAACTCTGTTTAACTCTGTTTGCATCTGTTCACATCTGTTTAACTCTGCTTAACTCTGTATGCCTCTGTTTAACAGTGTTTCACTCTGTTTGCCTCTGTTTCACTCCGTTTAACTCTGTTTGCCTCTGTTTAAATCTATTTAACTCTCCTTGCCTCTGTTTAACGCTGTTTAACTCTGTTTAACTCTGTTTGCCTCTGTTTAACTCAGTTTCCCTCTGTTTGCCTCTGTTTAACTCTGTTTAAATCTGTTTGCCTCTGTTTAACTCTGTTTAACTCTGTATGCCTCTGTTTAACACTGTTTCAATCTGTTTGCCTCTGTTTAACTCAGTTTAACTCTGTTTTGCCTCTGTTTAACTCTGTTTAACGCTGTTTAACTCTGTATGCCTCTGTGTAACTCTGTATCACTCTGTTTGCCCCTGTTCAACTCTGTTTAACTCTGTTTGCCTGTGTATTACTCTATTTCACTCTGTTTGCCTCTGTTTAACTCTGTTCGCCTCTGTTTCACTCTGTTTAACTCTGTTGAACTCTGTTTGCCTCTGTTTAACTCTGTTTAACTCTGTTTGCCTCTGTTCAACTCTGTTTAACTGTGTGTAACTCTGTATGCCTCTGTTTAACTCTGTTTCACTCAGTTTCCCTCTGTTTGCCTCTTTTTAACTCTGTTTAACTCTGTTGAACTCTGTTTAACTCTGTTTAACTCTGTTCACCTATGTTTTAACTCTGTTTAACTCTGTATGCCTCTGTTTAACACTGTTTCAATCTGTTTGCCTCTGTTTAACTCGGTTTACTCTGTTTGCCTCTGTTTAACTCTGTTTAACACTGTTTAACTCTGTATGCCTCTGTGTAACTCTGTATCACTCTGTTTGCCTCTGTTCAACTCTGTTGAACTCTGTTTGCCTGTGTATAAATCTATTTCACTCTGTTTGCCTCTGTTTAACTCTGTTCGCCTCTGTTTAACTCTGTTTGCCTCTGTTTAACTCTGTGTAAATCTGTTTGCTTCTGTTTAACTCTATTAAACTCTCTTTGCCTCTGTTTAACGCTGTTTGACTCTGTATTCCTCTGTTTAACTCTATTTAACTCTGTTTGCCATGTTTAACTCTGTTTGCCTCTGTTCAACTCTGTTTAAATCTGCTGAACTCTGTATGCATCTGTTTAACTCTGTCTAAAACTGCTAGACCCTGCTCAACTCTGTTTAACTCTGTTGAACTCTGTATGCCGCTGTTTAAATCTGTTTCACTCAGTTTCCCTCTGTTTGCCTCTTTTTAACTCTGTTTAACTCTGTTCACCTATGTTTAACTCTGTTTAACTCTGTATGCCTCTGTTTAAAACTGTTTAAGTCTGTTTGCCTCTGTTTAAGTCTGTTTGCCTCTGTTTCAATCTGTTTGCCTCTGTGTCACTCTGTTTCACTCTGTTTGCCTCTGTTTCACTCTGTTTGCCTCTGTTTCACTCTGTTTGCCTCTGTTTCACTCTGTTTGTCTCTGTTTCACTCTGTTTGCCTCTGTTTCACTCTGTTTGCCACTGTTTCACTCTGTTTCACTCTGTTTGTCTATGTTTCGCTCTGTTTGCCTCTGTTTAAGTCTTCTTGCCTCTGTTTCAATCTGTTCAACTCTGTTTCACTCTGTTTGCCTCTGTTTCACTCCTTTTGCCTCTGTTTGCCTCTGTTTAAGTCTGTTTGCCTCTGTTTAATACTGTTTGCATCTGTTTAGCTCTGTTTGACTCTGCTCTACTCTGTTTAAATCTGTTTAACTCTGTATGCCTCTGCTTAACTCTGTTTCACTCTGTTTGCCTCTGTTCAACTCTGTTTAACTCTGTTTGCTTCTGTTTAACTCTAGTAAACTCTCTTTGCCTCTGTTTAACGCTGTTTTGACTCTGTATTCCTCTGTTTAACTCTATTTAACTCTGTTTGCCACTTTTTAACTCTGTTTGCCTCTGTTCAACTCTGTTTAACTCTGTTGAACTCTGTATGCATCTGTTTAACTCTGTCTAACTCTGCTAGACCCTGCTCAACTCTGTTTAACTCTGTTGAACTCTGTATGCCGCTGTTTAAATCTGTTTCACTCAGTTTCCCTCTGTTTGCCTCTTTTTAACTCTGTTTAACTCTGTTGAATTCTGTTTAATTCTGTTTAACTCTGTTCACCTATGTTTAACTCTGTTTAACTCTGCATCACTCTGTTTGCCCCTGTTCAACTCTGTTTAACTCTGTTCGCCTCTGTTTAACTCTTTTTGCCTCTGTTTAAATCTGTTTGCCACCGTTCAACTCTGTTTAACTCTGCTTAACTCTGTATGCCTCTGTGTAACTCTGTATCACTCTGTTTGCCCCTGTTCAACTCTGTTTAACTCTGTTTGCCTGTGTATAACTCTATTTCACTCTCTTTGTCTCTGTTTAAATCTGTTCGCCTCTGTTTAACTCTGTTTGCCTCTGTTTCATGCTGTTTAAATCTGTTTGCCACCGTTCAACTCTGTTTAACTCTGCTTAACTCTGTATGCCTTTGGCTAACTCTGTATCAATCTGTGCATCCCTGTTCAACTCTGTTTGCCTGTGTTTAACTCTATTTCACTCTGTTTGCCTCTGTTTAACGCTGTTTGACTCTGTATTCCTCTGTTAAACTCTATTTAACTCTGTTTGCCTCTGTTTAACTCTGTTTAACTCTGTTTGCCTCTGTTCAAATCTGTTTAACTCTGTTTCCCTCTGTTCAACTCTGTTTAACTCTGTTTAAATCTGCATGCCTCCATTTAACTCTGTTACACTCAGTTTCCCTCTGTTTCCCTCTTTTTAACTCTTTTTAACTCTATTGAACTCTGTTTGCCTCTGTTTCACTCTGTGAAACTCTGTTCGCCTCTGTTTAACTCTGTATAACTCTGTTTAACTCTGTTCAACTCTCTTTAACTCAGTTTAACTCTGTTTAGCACTGTTTGGCTCTGTTTGCATCTGTTTAACTCTGTTGAACTCTGTTTGCATCTGTTCACATCTGTTTAACTCTGCTTAACTCTGTATGCCTCTGTTTAACAGTGTTTCACTCTGTTTGCCCTCTGTTTCACTCCGTTTAACTCTGTTTGCCTCTGTTTAACTCTATTTAACTCTCCTTGCCTCTGTTTAACGCTGTTTAACTCTGTTTAACTCTGTTTGCCTCTGTTTAACTCAGTTTAACTCTGTATGCCTCTGTTTAACACTGTTTCAATCTGTTTGCCTCTGTTTAACTCAGTTTAACTCTGTTTGCCTCTGTTTAACTCTGTTTAACACTGTTTAACTCTGTATGCCTCTGTGTTAACTCTGTATCACTCTGTCTGCCCCTGTTCAACTCTGTTTAACTCTGTTTGCCTGTGTATTACTCTATTTCACTCTGTTTGCCTCTGTGTAACTCTGTTTGCCTCTGTTTCACTCTGTTTAACTCTGTTGAACTCTGTTTGCCTCTGTTTAACTCTGTTTAACTCTGTTTGCCTCTGTTCAACTCTGTTTAACTGTGTGTAACTCTGTATGCCTTCTGTTTAACTCTGTTTCACTCAGTTTCCCTCTGTTTGCCTCTTTTTAACTCTGTTTAACTCTGTTGAACTCTGTTTAACTCTGTTTAACTCTGTTCACCTATGTTTAACTCTGTTTAACTCTGTATGCCTCTGTTTAACACTGTTTCAATCTGTTTGCCTCTGTTTAACTCGGTTTACCTCTGTTTGCCTCTGTTTAACTCTGTTTAACACTGTTTAACTCTGTATGCCTCTGTGTAACTCTGTATCACTCTGTTTGCCTCTGTTCAACTCTGTTGAACTCTGTTTGCCTGTGTATAAATCTATTTCACTCTGTTTGCCTCTGTTTAACTCTGTTCGCCTCTGTTTAACTCTGTTTGCCTCTGTTTAACTCTGTGTAAATCTGTTTGCTTCTGTTTAACTCTATTAAACTCTCTTTGCCTCTGTTTAACGCTGTTTGACTCTGTATTCCTCTGTTTAACTCTATTTAACTCTGTTTGCCATGTTTAACTCTGTTTGCCTCTGTTCAACTCTGTTTAACTCTGCTGAACTCTGTATGCATCTGTTTAACTCTGTCTAAAACTGCTAGACCCTGCTCAACTCTGTTTAACTCTGTTAAACTCTGTATGCCGCTGTTTAAATCTGTTTCACTCAGTTTCCCTCTGTTTGCCTCTTTTTAACTCTGTTTAACTCTGTTCACCTATGTTTAACTCTGTTTAACTCTGTATGCCTCTGTTTAAAACTGTTTAAGTCTGTTTGCCTCTGTTTAAGTCTGTTTGCCTCTGTTTCACTCTGTTTGCCTCTGTGTCACTCTGTTTCACTCTGTTTGCCTCTGTTTCACTCTGTTTGCCTTGTTTCACTCTGTTTGCCTCTGTTTCACTCTGTTTGTCTCTGTTTCACTCTGTTTGCCTCTGTTTAAGTCTTCTTGCCTCTGTTTCACTCTGTTTGCCTCTGTTTCACTCTGTTTGCCTCTGTTTCACTCCTTTTGCCTCAGTTTGCCTCTGTTTAAGTCTGTTTGCCTCTGTTTAACACTGTTTGCCTCTGTTTCAGTCTGTTTGCCTCTGTTTCAGTCTGTTTGCATCTGTTTCAGTCTGTTTGCCTCTGTTTCACTCTTTTTGCCTCTGTTTCACTCTTTTTGCCTCTGTTTAACTCTGTTTCACTCTGTTTCAATCTGTTTAATTCTGTTTGCCTCTGATTGCCTCTGTTTGCCTCTGTTTGCCTCTGTTTGCTTCTGTTTCTGTCTGTATGCCTCTGTTTAAGTCGGTTGGCCTCTGTTTAAGTCTGTTTCCCTCTGTTTAATTCTGTTTGCCTCTGTTTGTCTGTTTGCCTCTGTTTAAGTCTTCTTGCCTCTGTTTCACTCTGTTTGCCTCTGTTTCACTCTATTTGCCTCTGTTTCACTCTGTTTGCCTCTGCTGCACACTGTTTGCCTCTGTTTCACTCTGTTTGCCTCTGTTTCACTCTTCTTGCCTCTGTTTGCCTGTGTTTAAGTCTGTTTGCCTCTGTTTAAGTCTCTTTGCCTCTGTTTAAGTCTCTTTGCCTCTGTTTAAGTCTGTTTCGCTCCGTTTAAGTCTGTTTGCCTCTGTTTAAGTCTGTTTGCCCTCTGTTTACGTCTGTTTGCCTCTGTTTCACTCTGTTTCACTCTGTTTGCCTCTGTTTCACTCTGTTTGCCACTGTTTCACTCTGTTTGCCTCTGTTTCACTCTGTTTGTCTATGTTTCGCTCTGGTTTGCCTCTGTTTAAGTCTTCTTGCCTCTGTTTCAATCTGTTCAACTCTGTTTCACTCTGTTTGCCTCTGTTTCACTCCTTTTGCCTCTGTTTGCCTCTGTTTAAGTCTGTTTGCCTCTGTTTAACACTGTTTGCATCTGTTTAGCTCTGTTTGACTCTGCTCTACTCTGTTTAAATCTGTTTAACTCTGTTTGCCTCTGTTTAACTCTGTTTAACTCTGTTTGCCTCTGTTCAAATCTGTTTAACTCTGTTTCCCTCTGTTCAACTCTGTTTAACTCTGTTTAAATCTGCATGCCTCCATTTAACTCTGTTACACTCAGTTTCCCTCTGTTTCCCTCTTTTTAACTCTTTTTAACTCTATTGAACTCTGTTTGCCTCTGTTTCACTCTGTGAAACTCTGTTCGCCTCTGTTTAACTCTGTATAACTCTGTTTAACTCTGTTCAACTCTCTTTAACTCAGTTTAACTCTGTTTAGCACTGTTTGACTCTGTTTGCATCTGTTTAACTCTGTTTAACTCTGTTTGCATCTGTTCACATCTGTTTAACTCTGCTTAACTCTGTATGCCTCTGTTTAACAGTGTTTCACTCTGTTTGCCTCTGTTTTCACTCCGTTTAACTCTGTTTGCCTCTGTTTAACTCTATTTAACTCTCCTTGCCTCTGTTTTAACGCTGTTTAACTCTGTTTAACTCTGTTTGCCTCTGTTTAACTCAGTTTCCCTCTGTTTGCCTCTGTTTAACTCTGTTTAAATCTGTTTGCCTCTGTTTAACTCTGTTTAACTCTGTATGCCTCTGTTTAACACTGTTTCAATCTGTTTGCCTCTGTTTAACTCAGTTTAACTCTGTTTGCCTCTGTTTAACTCTGTTTAACACTGTTTAACTCTGTATGCCTCTGTGTAACTCTGTATCACTCTGTTTGCCCCTGTTCAACTCTGTTTAACTCTGTTTGCCTGTGTATTACTCTATTTCACTCTGTTTGCCTCTGTTTAACTCTGTTCGCCTCTGTTTCACTCTGTTAAACTCTGTTGAACTCTGTTTGCCTCTGTTTAACTCTGTTTAACTCTGTTTGCCTCTGTTCAACTCTGTTTAACTGTGTGTAACTCTGTATGCCTCTGTTTAACTCTGTTTCACTCAGTTTCCCTCTGTTTGCCTCTGTTCAACTCTGTTTAACTCTGCTGAACTCTGTATGCATCTGTTTAACTCTGTCTAACTCTGCTAGACCCTGCTCAACTCTGTTTAACTCTGTTGAACTCTGTATGCCGCTGTTTAAATCTGTTTCACTCAGTTTCCCTCTGTTTGCCTCTTTTTAACTCTGTTTAAATCTGTTCACCTATGTTTAACTCTGTTTAACTCTGTATGCCTCTGTTTAAAACTGTTTAAGTCTGTTTGCCTCTGTTTAAGTCTGTTTGCCTCTGTTTCACTCTGTTTGCCTCTGTGTCACTCTGTTTCACTCTGTTTGCCTCTGTTTCACTCTGTTTGCCTCTGGTTCACTCTGTTTGCCTCTGTTTCACTCTGTTTGTCTCTGTTTCACTCTGTTTGCCTCTGTTTAAGTCTTCTTGCCTCTGTTTCACTCTGTTTGCCTCTGTTTCACTCTGTTTGCCTCTGTTTCACTCTTTTTGCCTCAGTTTGCCTCTGTTTAAGTCTGTTTGCCTCTGTTTAACACTGTTTGCCTCTGTGTCAGTCTGTTTGCCTCTGTTTCAGTCTGTTTGCATCTGTTTCAGTCTGTTTGCCTCTGTTTCACTCTTTTTGCCTCTGTTTCACTCTTTTTGCCTCTGTTTAACTCTGTTTCACTCTGTTTCACTCTGTTTAATTCTGTTTGCCCTCTGATTGCCTCTGTTTGCCTCTGTTTGCCTCTGTTTGCTTCTGTTTCTGTCTGTATGCCTCTGTTTAAGTCGGTTGGCCTCTGTTTAAGTCTGTTTGCCTCTGTTTAATTCTGTTTGCCTCTATTTGTCTGTTTGCCTCTGTTTAAGTCTTCTTGCCTCTGTTTCACTCTGTTTGCCTCTGTTTCACTCTATTTGCCTCTGTTTCACTCTGTTTGCCTCTGCTGCACACTGTTTGCCTCTGTTTCACTCTGTTTGCCTCTGTTTCACTCTTTTTGCCTCTGTTTGCCTGTGTTTAAGTCTGTTTGCCTCTGTTTAAGTCTGTTTGCCTCTGTTTAAGTCTGTTTGCCTCTGTTTAAGTCTCTTTGCCTCTGTTTAAGTCTGTTTCGCTCTGTTTCAGTCTGTTTGCCTCTGTTTAAGTCTGTTTGCCTCTGTTTACGTCTGTTTGCCTCTGTTTCACTCTGTTTCACTCTGTTTGCCTCTGTTTCACTCTGTTTGCCTCTGTTTCACTCTGTTTGACTCTGTTTCACTCTGTTTGTCTATGTTTCGCTCTGTTTGCCTCTGTTTAAGTCTTCTTGCCTCTGTTTCAATCTGTTCAACTCTGTTTCACTCTGTTTGCCTCTGTTTCACTCCTTTTGCCTCTGTTTGCCTCTGTTTAAGTCTGTTTGCCTCTGTTTAACACTGTTTGCATCTGTTTAGCTCTGTTTGACTCTGCTCTACTCTGTTTAAATCTGTTTAACTCTGTATGCCACTGTTTAACTCTGTTTCACTCTGTTTGCCTCTGTTCAACTCTGTTTAACTCTGTTTGCTTCTGTTTAACTCTATTAAACTCTCTTTGCCTCTGTTTAACGCTGTTTGACTCTGTATTCCTCTGTTTAACTCTATTTAACTCTGTTTGCCACTGTTTAACTCTGTTTGCCTCTGTTCAACTCTGTTTAACTCTGCTGAACTCTGTATGCATCTGTTTAACTCTGTCTAACTCTGCTAGACCCTGCTCAACTCTGTTTAACTCTGTTGTACTCTGTATGCCGCTGTTTAAATCTGTTTCACTCAGTTTCCCTCTGTTTGCCTCTTCTTAACTCTGTTTAACTCTGTTGAATTCTGTTTAATTCTGTTTAACTCTGTTCACATATGTTTAACTCTGTTTAACTCTGCATCACTCTGTTTGCCCCTGTTCAACTCTGTTTAACTCTGTTTGCCTGTGTTTAACTCTATTCCACTCTGTTTGCATCTGTTTAACTCTGTTCGCCTCTGTTTAACTCTGTTTGCCTCTGTTTAACTCTGTTTAAATCTGTTTGCCACCGTTCAACTCTGTTTTAACTCTGCTTAACTCTGTATGCCTCCGTGTAACTCTGTATCACTCTGTTTGCCCCTGTTCAACTCTGTTTAACTCTGTTTGCCTGTGTATAACTCTATTTCACTCTCTTTGCCTCTGTTTAAATCTGTTCGCCTCTGTTTAACTCTGTTTGCCTCTGTTTCACGCTGTTTAAATCTGTTTGCCACCGTTCAACTCTGTTTAACTCTGCTTAACTCTGTATGCCTCTGGCTAACTCTGTATCAATCTGTGCATCCCTGTTCAACTCTGTTTGCCTGTGTTTAACTCTATTTCAATCTGTTTGCCTCTGTTTAACGCTGTTTGACTCAGTATTCCTCTGTTAAACTCTATTTTAACTCTGTTTGCCTCTGTTTAACTCTGTTTGCCTCTTTTCAAATCTGTTTAACTCTGTTTTCCTCTGTTCAACTCTGTTTAACTCTGTTTAAATCTGCATGCCTCCGTTTAACTCTGTTACACTCAGTTTTCCCTCTGTTTCCCTCTTTTTAACTCTTTTTAACTCTATTGAACTCTGTTTGCCTCTGTTTCACTCTGTGAAAC
This sequence comes from Isurus oxyrinchus, assembly GCA_026770705.1. Taxonomy (NCBI): domain Eukaryota; kingdom Metazoa; phylum Chordata; class Chondrichthyes; order Lamniformes; family Lamnidae; genus Isurus; species Isurus oxyrinchus. The sequence continues at coordinate 95,150 of JANJGN010001833.1, read as the reverse complement.
TCTGTTCGCCTCTGTTTAACTCTGTATAACTCTGTTTAACTCTGTTCAACTCTCTTTAACTCAGTTTAACTCTGTTTAGCACTGTTTGACTCTGTTTGCATCTGTTAACTCTGTTTAACTCTGTTTACATCTGTTCACATCTGTTTAACTCTGCTTAACTCTGTATGCCTCTGTTTAACAGTGTTTCACTCTGTTTGCCTCTGTTTCACTCAGTTTAACTCTGTTTGCCTCTGTTTAACTCTATTTAACTCTCTTTGCCTCTGTTTAACGCTGTTTAACTCTGTTTAACTCTGTTTGCCTCTGTTTAACTCTGTTTCCCTCTGTTAGCCTCTGTTTAACACTGTTTGCCTCTGTTTCACTCTGTTTGACTCTGTTTCACTCTGTTTGTCTATGTTTCGCTCTGTTTGCCTCTGTTTAAGTCTTCTTGCCTCTGTTTCAATCTGTTCAACTCTGTTTCACTCTGTTTGCCTCTGTTTCACTCCTTTTGCCTCTGTTTGCCTCTGTTTAAGTCTGTTTGCCTCTGTTTAACACTGTTTGCATCTGTTTAGCTCTGTTTGACTCTGCTCTACTCTGTTTAAATCTGTTTAACTCTGTATGCCACTGTTTAACTCTGTTTCACTCTGTTTGCCTCTGTTCAACTCTGTTTAACTCTGTTTGCTTCTGTTTAACTCTATTAAACTCTCTTTGCCTCTGTTTAACGCTGTTTGACTCTGTATTCCTCTGTTTAACTCTATTTAACTCTGTTTGCCACTGTTTAACTCTGTTTGCCTCTGTTCAACTCTGTTTAACTCTGCTGAACTCTGTATGCATCTGTTTAACTCTGTCTAACTCTGCTAGACCCTGCTCAACTCTGTTTAACTCTGTTGAACTCTGTATGCCGCTGTTTAAATCTGTTTCACTCAGTTTCCCTCTGTTTGCCTCTTTTTAACTCTGTTTAACTCTGTTGAATTCTGTTTAATTCTGTTTAACTCTGTTCACCTATGTTTAACTCTGTTTAACTCTGCATCACTCTGTTTGCCCCTGTTCAACTCTGTTTAACTCTGTTTGCCTGTGTTTAACTCTATTCCACTCTGTTTGCATCTGTTTAACTCTGTTCGCCTCTGTTTAACTCTGTTTGCCTCTGTTTAACTCTGTTTAAATCTGTTTGCCACCGTTCAACTCTGTTTAACTCTGCTTAACTCTGTATGCCTCTGGCTAACTCTGTATCAATCTGTGCATCCCTGTTCAACTCTGTTTGCCTGTGTTTAACTCTATTTCAATCTGTTTGCCTCTGTTTAACGCTGTTTGACTCTGTATTCCTCTGTTAAACTCTATTTAACTCTGTTTGCCTCTGTTTAACTCTGTTTGCCTCTGTTCAAATCTGTTTAACTCTGTTTTCCTCTGTTCAACTCTGTTTAACTCTGTTTAAATCTGCATGCCTCCGTTTAACTCTGTTACACTCAGTTTCCCTCTGTTTCCCTCTTTTTAACTCTTTTTAACTCTATTGAACTCTGTTTGCCTCTGTTTCACTCTGTGAAACTCTGTTCGCCTCTGTTTAACTCTGTATAACTCTGTTTAACTCTGTTCAACTCTCTTTAACTCAGTTTAACTCTGTTTAGCACTGTTTGACTCTGTTTGCATCTGTTTAACTCTGCTTAACTCTGTATGCCTCTGTTTAACAGTGTTTCACTCTGTTTGCCTCTGTTTCACTCAGTTTAACTCTGTTTGCCTCTGTTTAACTCTATTTAACTCTCTTTGCCTCTGTTTAACGCTGTTTAACTCTGTTTAACTCTGTTTGCCTCTGTTTAACTCAGTTTCCCTCTGTTAGCCTCTGTTTAACACTGTTTCAATCTGTTTGCCTCTGTTTAACTCAGTTTAACTCTGTTTGCCTCTGTTTAACTCTGTTTAACACTGTTTAACTCTGTATGCCTCTGTGTAACTCTGTATCTCTCTGTTTGCCCCTGTTCAACTCTGTTTAACTCTGTTTGCCTGTGTATTACTCTATTTCACTCTGTTTGCCTCTGTTTAACTCTGTTCGCCTCTGTTTCACTCTGTTTTAAATCTGTTGAACTCTGTTGAACTCTGTTTGCCTCTGTTTAACTCTGTTTAACTCTGTTTGCCTCTGATCAACTCTGTTTAACTGTGTGTAACTCTGTATGCCTCTGTTTAAATCTGTTTCACTCAGTTTCCATCTGTTTGCCTCTTTTTAACTCTGTTTAACTCTGTTGAACTCTGTTTAACTCTGCTTAACTCTGTTCACCTATGTTTAACTCTGTTTAACTCTGTATGCCTCTGTTTAACACTGTTTAAGTCTGTTTGCCTCTGTTTAAGTCTGTTTGCCTCTGTTTCACTCTGTTTGCCTCTGTGTCACTCTGTTTCACTCTGTTTGCCTCTGTTTCACTCTGTTTGCCTCTGTTTCACTCTGTTTGCCTCTGTTTCACTCTGTTTGTCTCTGTTTCACTCTGTTTGCCTCTGTTTAAGTCTTCTTGCCTCTGTTTCACTCTGTTTGCCTCTGTTTCACTCTGTTTGCCTCTGTTTCACTCTTTTTGCCTCAGTTTGCCTCTGTTTAAGTCTGTTTGCCTCTGTTTAACACTGTTTGCCTCTGTTTCAGTCTGTTTGCCTCTGTTTCACTCTTTTTGCCTCTGTTTCACTCTTTTTGCCTCTGTTTAACTCTGTTTAACTCTGTTTCACTCTGTTTAATTCTGTTTGCCTCTGTTTGCCTCTGTTGCCTCTGTTTGCTTCTGTTTCTGTCTGTATGCCTCTGTTTAAGTCGGTTGGCCTCTGTTTAAGTCTGTTTCCCTCTGTTTAATTCTGTTTGCCTCTGTTTGTCTGTTTGCCTCTGTTTAAGTCTTCTTGCCTCTGTTTCACTCTATTTGCCTCTGTTTCACTCTGTTTGCCTCTGCTGCACACTGTTTGCCTCTGTTTCACTCTGTTTGCCTCTGTTTCACTCTTTTTGCCTCTGTGTGCCTGTGTTTAAGTCTGTTTGCCTCTGTTTAAGTCTGTTTGCCTCTGTTTAAGTCTGTTTGCCTCTGTTTAAGTCTCTTTGCCTCTGTTTAAGTCTGTTTCGCTCTGTTTAAGTCTGTTTGCCTCTGTTTAAGTCTGTTTGCCTCTGTTTAAGTCTGTTTGCCTCTGTTTCACTCTGTTTGCATCTGTTTCACTCTGTTTGCCACTGTTTCACTCTGTTTGCCTCTGTTTCACTCTGTTTGTCTATGTTTCGCTCTGTTTGCCTCTGTTTAAGTCTTCTTGCCTCTGTTTCAATCTGTTCAACTCTGTTTCACTCTGTTTGCCTCTGTTTCACTCCTTTTGCCTCTGTTTGCCTCTGTTTAAGTCTGTTTGCCTCTGTTTAACACTGTTTGCATCTGTTTAGCTCTGTTTGACTCTGCTCTACTCTGTTTAAATCTGTTTAACTCTGTATGCCTCTGTTTAACTCTGTTTCACTCTGTTTGTCTCTGTTCAACTCTGTTTGCTTCTGTTTAACTCTAGTAAACTCTCTTTGCCTCTGTTTAAGGCTGTTTGACTCTGTATTCCTCTGTTTAACTCTATTTAACTCTGTTTGCCACTTTTTAACTCTGTTTGCCTCTGTTCACATCTGTTTAACTCTGTTGAACTCTGTATGCATCTGTTTAACTCTGTCTAACTCTGCTAGACCCTGCTCAACTCTGTTTAACTCTGTTGAACTCTGTATGCCGCTGTTTAAATCTGTTTCACTCAGTTTCCCTCTGTTTGCCTCTTTTTAATTCTGTTTAACTCTGTTGAATTCTGTTTAATTCTGTTTAACTCTGTTCACCTATGTTTAACTCTGTTTAACTCTGCATCACTCTGATTGCCCCTGTTAACTCTGTTTAACTCTGTTCGCCTCTGTTTAACTCTGTATGCCTCTGTTTCAATCTGTTTGCCACCGTTCAACTCTGTTTAACTCTGCTTAACTCTGTATGCCTCTGTGTAATTCTGTATCACTCTGTTTGCCCCTGTTCAACTCTGTTTAACTCTGTTTGCCTGTGTATAACTCTATTTCACTCTCTTTGCCTCTGTTTAAATCTGTTCGCCTCTGTTTAACTCTGTTTGCCTCTGTTCAAGTCTGTTTAAATCTGTTTGCCACCGTTCAACTCTGTTTAACTCTGCTTAACTCTGTATGCCTTTGGCTAACTCTGTATCAATCTGTGCATCCCTGTTCAACTCTGTTTGCCTGTGTTTAACTCTATTTCACTCTGTTTGCCTCTGTTTAACGCTGTTTGACTCTGTATTCCACTGTTAAACTCTATTTAACTCTGTTTGCCTCTGTTTAACTCTGTTTAACTCTGTTTGCCTCTGTTCAAATCTGTTTAACTCTGTTTGCCTCTGTTCAACTCTGTTTAACTCTGTTTAAATCTTCATGCCTCCATTTAACTCTTTTACGCTCAGTTTCCCTCTGTTTCCCTCTTTTTAACTCTTTTTAACTCTATTGAACTCTGTTTGCCTCTGTTTCACTCTGTGAAACTCTGTTCGCCTCTGTTTAACTCTGTATAACTCTGTTTAACTCTGTTCAACTCTCTTTAACTCAGTTTAACTCTGTTTAGCACTGTTTGACTCTGTTTGCATCTGTTTAACTCTGTTTAACTCTGTTTGCATCTGTTCACATCTGTTTAAATCTGCTTAACTCTGTATGCCTCTGTTTAACAATGTTTCACTCTGTTTAACTCTGTTTGCCTCTGTTTAACTCAGTTTCCCTCTGTTTGCCTCTGTTTAACTCTGTTTAACTCTGTATGCCTCTGTTTAACACTGTTTCAATCTGTTTGCCTCTGTTTAACTCTGTTTAACTCTGTATGCCTCTGTTTAACACTGTTTCAATCTGTTTGCCTCTGTTTAACTCAGTTTAACTCTGTTTGCCTCTGTTTAACTCTGTTTAACACTGTTTAACTCAGTATGCCTCTGTGTAACTCTGTATCACTCTGTTTGCCCCTGTTCAACACTGTTTAACTCTGTTTGCCTGTGTATTACTCTATTTCACTCTGTGTGCCTCTGTTTAACTCTGTTCGCCTCTGTTTCACTCTGTTTAACTCTGTTGAACTCTGTTTGCCTCTGTTTAACTCTGTTTAACTCTGTTTGCCTCTGTTCAACTCTGTTTAACTGTGTGTAACTCTGTATGCCTCTGTTTAACTCTGTTTCACTCAGTTTCCCTCTGTTTGCCTCTTTTTAACTCTGTTTAACTCTGTTGAACTCTGTTTAACTCTGTTTAACTCTGTTCACCTATGTTTAACTCTGTTTAACTCTGTATGCCTCTGTTTAACACTGTTTCAATCTGTTTGCCTCTGTTTAACTCGGTTTAACTCTGTTTGCCTCTGTTTAACTCTGTTTAACACTGTTTAACTCTGTATGCCTCTGTGTAACTCTGTATCACTCTGTTTGCCTCTGTTCAACTCTGTTGAACTCTGTTTGCCTGTGTATAACTCTATTTCACTCTGTTTGCCTCTGTTTAACTCTGTGTAAATCTGTTTGCCACCGTTCAACTCTGTTTAACTCTGCTTAACTCTGTATGCCTCTCTGTAACTCTGTATCACTCTGTTTGCCCCTGCTCAACTCTGTTTAACTCTGTTTGCCTGCGTATAACTCTATTTCACTCTCTTTGCCTCTGTTTAACGCTGTTTGACTCTGTATTCCTCTGTTTAACTCTATTTAACTCTGTTTGCCTCTGTTTAACTCTGTTTGCCTCTGTTCAAATCTGTCTAACTCCGTTTAACTCTGTTCGACGCTCTTTAACTCAGTTTAACTCTGTTTAACACTGTTTAACTCTGTTTGTCTCTGTTTAACTCTGTTTGCATCTGTTCAAATATGTTTAACTCTGCTTAACTCTGTATGCCTCTGTTTAACACTGGTTCACTCTGTTTGCCTCTGTTAAACTCAGTTTAACTCTGTTTGCCTCTGTTTAACTCTGTTTGCCTCTGTTTAACTCTATTTAACTCTCTTTGCCTCTGTTTAACGCTGTTTAACTCTGTTTGCCTCTGTTTAACTCTGTTTGCCTCTGTTTAATTCCGTTTCCCACTCTTTGCCTCTGTTTGCCTCTGTATAACTCTGTTTAAATCTGTTTTCCTCTGTTCAACTCTGTTTCACTCTATTTTACTCTGTATGCCTCTGTTTAACTTGTTTAACTCTATTGGAATCTGCTTGCCTCTGTTTAACTCAGTTTAACTCTGTTCGCCTCTGATTAACTCTGTTTAACTCTGCTTGCCTCTGTTTGACTCTGTTTAAATCTGTTTGCCTCTGTTCAGCTCTGTTTAACTCTGCTTAACTCTGTATGCCTCTGTGTACCTCTGTATCACTCTGTTTGCCCCTGCTCAACTCTGTTTGCCTGTGTTTAACTCTATTTCACTCTGTTTGCCTCTGTTTAACGCTGTTTGAATCTGTATTCCTCTGTTTAACTCTATTTAACTCTGTTTGCCTCTGTTTAAATCTGTTTAACTCTGTTTGCCTCTTTACAAATCTGTTTAACTCTGTTTGCCTCTGTTTAACTCTGTTTGACTCTGTTCAGCTCTGTTTAACGCTGATTCACTCTGTATGCCTCTGTTTAACTCTATTAAACTCTGTTTGCCTCTGTTTAACTCAGTTTAACTCTGTTCGCCTCTGTTTAACACTGTTTAACACTGTATGCCTCTGTTTAACTCTGTTTCACTCCGTTTGCCTATGTTTAGCCCTGCTTAACTCTGTTTGCCTCTGTTTCACTCTGTTTAAATCTGTTTAAATCTGCATGCCACCGTTTAACTCTGTTACACTCAGTTTCCCTCAGTTTCCCTCTTTTTAACTCTTTTTAACTCTATTGAACTCTGTTTGCCTCTGTTTAACTCTGTGTAACTCTGTTCACCTCTGTTTAACTCTGTATAACTCTGTTTAACTCTGTTCAACTCTCTTTAACTCAGTTTAACTCAGTTTAACACTGTTTGACTCTGTTTGCATCTGTTTAACTCTGTTTAACTCTGTTTGCATCTGTTCACATCTGTTTAACTCTGCTTAACTCTGTATGCCTCTGTTTAACACTGTTTCACTCTGTTTGCCTCTGTTTCACTCAGTTTACCTCTGTTTGCCTCTGTTTAACTCTATTTAACTCTCTTTGCCTCTGTTTAACGCTGTTTAACTCTGTTTGCCTCTCTTTAACTCTGTTTGCCCCTGTTTAACTCAGTTTCCCTCTGTTCGCCTCTGTTTAACTCTGTTTAAATCTGTTTGCCTCTGTTTAACTCTGCTTAACTCTGTTTGCCTCTGTTTCACTCTGTTAAACTCTGTATACCTCTGCTTATCTCTGTTTAACTCTGTATGCCTCTGTTAAACTGATGAACTATGTTTGCCTCTGTTTCACTCTGTTTAACTCTGTTCGACTCTCTTTAACTCAGTTTAACTCTGTTTGACTTTGTTTAAATCTGTTTGCCTCTTTTTAATGCTGCTTGACTCTGTATCCCTCTGTTTAACTCAGTTTAACTCTGTTTGCCTCGGTTTAACTCTGTTTGCCTCTGTTCAACTCTGTTTAGATCTGTTTAACGCTGTATGCCTCTGTTTTACTCTGTTTCACTCAGTGTCCCTCTGTTTGCCACTTTTCAACTCTGTTTAACTCTGTTGAACTCTGTTTGCCTCTGTTTAACTCTGGTTAACTCTGTTTGCCTCTGTTCAACTATGTTTAACTGTGTGTAACTCTGTATGCCTCTGTTTAACTCTGTTTCACTCAGTTTCCCTCTGTTGGCCTCTTTTTAACTCTGTTTAACTCTGTTGAACTCTGTTTAAATTTGTTTAACTCTGTTCGCCTATGTTTAACTCTGTTTAACTCTGCATCACTCTGTTTGCCCCTGTTCAACTCTGTTTAACTGTGTTTGCCTGTGTTTAACTCTGTTCCACTCTGTTTGCCTCTGTTTAACTCTGTTCGCCTCTGTTTAACTCTGTTTGCCTCTGTTTAACTCTGTTTAAATCTGTTTGCCACTGTTCAACTCTGTTTAACTCTGCTTAACTCTGTATGCCTCTGTGTAACTCTGTATCACTCTGTTTGCCCCTGTTCAACTCTGTTTAACTCTGTTTGCCTGTGTATAACTCTATTTCACTCTGTTTGCCTCTGTTTAAATCTGTTCGCCTCTGTTTAACTCTGTTTGCCTCTGTTCAACTCTGTTTAAATCTGTTTGCCACCGTTCAACTCTGTTTAACTCTGCTTAACTCTTTATGACTCTGTCTAACTCTGTATTACTCTGTGCGTCCCTGATCAACTCTGTCTGCCTGTGTTTAACTCTATTTCACTCTGTTCGCCTCTGTTTAACTCTGTTTAACTCTGTTTAACTCTGTATGCCTCTGTTTAACTCTGTTTCACTCTGTTTTCCTATGTATAACTCTGCCTAACTCTGTTTACCTCTGTTTCACTCTATTAAACTCTGTATACCTCTGCTTATCTCTGTTTAACTCTGTCTGCCTCTGTTAAACTGTGTTGAACTATGTTTGCCTCTGTTTGACTCTGTTTGACTCTGTTCGACTCTCTTTAACTCAGTTTAACTCTGTTTAACTTTGTTTAACTCTGTTTGCCTCTGTTGAACTCTGTTTAACTCTGTTTGCATCTGTTCAAATCTGTTTAACTCTGCTTAACTGTGTATGCGTCTGTTTAACACTGTTTCACCCTGTTTGCCTCTGTTTAACACAGTTTAATCTGTTTGCCTCTGTTTAACTCTGTTTATCTCTGTTTGCCTCTGTTTAATTTTGTTTAACTCTGTTTGCCTCTGTTTAACTCAATTTAACTCTCTTTGCCTCTGTTTAATGCTGTTTAACTCTGTTTGCCTCTGTTTAACTCAGTTTCCCTCCGTTTGCATCTGTTTAACTCTGTTTAACTCTGTTTGCCTCTGTTTAACTCTGTTTACCTCTGCTCAACTCTGTTTAACGCTGATTCACTCTGTATGCCTCTGTTTAACTCTATTAAACTCTGTTTGCCTCTGTTTAACTCAGTTTAACTCTGTTCGCCTCTGTTTAACACTGTTTAACACTGTATGCCTCTGTTTAACTCTGTTTCACTCCGTTTGCCTATGTTTAGCCCTGCTTAACTCTGTTTGCCTCTGTTTCACTCTGTTTAAATCTGTTTAAATCTGCATGCCACCGTTTAACTCTGTTACACTCAGTTTCCCTCAGTTTCCCTCTTTTTAACTCTTTTTAACTCTATTGAACTCTGTTTGCCTCTGTTTAACTCTGTGTAACTCTGTTCACCTCTGCTTAACTCTGTATAACTCTGTTTAACTCTGTTCAACTCTCTTTAACTCAGTTTAACTCAGTTTAACACTGTTTGACTCTGTTTGCATCTGTTTAACTCTGTTTAACTCTGTTTGCATCTGTTCACATCTGTTTAACTCTGCTTAACTCTGTATGCCTCTGTTTAACACTGTTTCACTCTGTTTGCCTCTGTTTCACTCAGTTTACCTCTGTTTGCCTCTGTTTAACTCTATTTAACTCTCTTTGCCTCTGTTTAACGCTGTTTAACTCTGTTTGCCTCTCTTTAACTCTGTTTGCCCCTGTTTAACTCAGTTTCCCTCTGTTCGCCTCTGTTTAACTCTGTTTAAATCTGTTTGCCTCTGTTTAACTCTGCTTAACTCTGTTTGCCTCTGTTTCACTCTGTTAAACTCTGTATACCTCTGCTTATCTCTGTTTAACTCTGTATGCCTCTGTTAAACTGATGAACTATGTTTGCCTCTGTTTCACTCTGTTTAACTCTGTTCGACTCTCTTTAACTCAGTTTAACTCTGTTTGACTTTGTTTAAATCTGTTTGCCTCTTTTTAATGCTGCTTGACTCTGTATCCCTCTGTTTAACTCAGTTTAACTCTGTTTGCCTCTGTTTAACTCTGTTTGCCTCTGTTCAACTCTGTTTAGATCTGTTTAACGCTGTATGCCTCTGTTTTACTCTGTTTCACTCAGTGTCCCTCTGTTTGCCACTTTTCAACTCTGTTTAACTCTGTTGAACTCTGTTTGCCTCTGTTTAACTCTGGTTAACTCTGTTTGCCTCTGTTCAACTATGTTTAACTGTGTGTAACTCTGTATGCCTCTGTTTAACTCTGTTTCACTCAGTTTCCCTCTGTTGGCCTCTTTTTAACTCTGTTTAACTCTGTTGAACTCTGTTTAAATTTGTTTAACTCTGTTCGCCTATGTTTAACTCTGTTTAACTCTGCATCACTCTGTTTGCCCCTGTTCAACTCTGTTTAACTGTGTTTGCCTGTGTTTAACTCTGTTCCACTCTGTTTGCCTCTGTTTAACTCTGTTCGCCTCTGTTTAACTCTGTTTGCCTCTGTTTAACTCTGTTTAAATCTGTTTGCCACTGTTCAACTCTGTTTAACTCTGCTTAACTCTGTATGCCTCTGTGTAACTCTGTATCACTCTGTTTGCCCCTGTTCAACTCTGTTTAACTCTGTTTGCCTGTGTATAACTCTATTTCACTCTGTTTGCCTCTGTTTAAATCTGTTCGCCTCTGTTTAACTCTGTTTGCCTCTGTTCAACTCTGTTTAAATCTGTTTGCCACCGTTCAACTCTGTTTAACTCTGCTTAACTCTTTATGCCTCTGTCTAACTCTGTATTACTCTGTGCGTCCCTGATCAACTCTGTCTGCCTGTGTTTAACTCTATTTCACTCTGTTCGCCTCTGTTTAACTCTGTTTAACTCTGTTTAACTCTGTATGCCTCTGTTTAACTCTGTTTCACTCTGTTTTCCTATGTATAACTCTGCCTAACTCTGTTTACCTCTGTTTCACTCTATTAAACTCTGTATACCTCTGCTTATCTCTGTTTAACTCTGTCTGCCTCTGTTAAACTGTGTTGAACTATGTTTGCCTCTGTTTGACTCTGTTTGACTCTGTTCGACTCTCTTTAACTCAGTTTAACTCTGTTTAACTTTGTTTAACTCTGTTTGCCTCTGTTGAACTCTGTTTAACTCTGTTTGCATCTGTTCAAATCTGTTTAACTCTGCTTAACTGTGTATGCGTCTGTTTAACACTGTTTCACCCTGTTTGCCTCTGTTTAACACAGTTTAATCTGTTTGCCTCTGTTTAACTCTGTTTATCTCTGTTTGCCTCTGTTTAATTTTGTTTAACTCTGTTTGCCTCTGTTTAACTCAATTTAACTCTCTTTGCCTCTGTTTAATGCTGTTTAACTCTGTTTGCCTCTGTTTAACTCAGTTTCCCTCCGTTTGCATCTGTTTAACTCTGTTTAACTCTGTTTGCCTCTGTTTAACTCTGTTTACCTCTGCTCAACTCTGTTAGATCTATTTATCTCTGAATGCCTCTGTTTAACTCTATTTCACTCAGTTTAACTCTGTTTGCCTCTTTTTAAATCTGTTTAACTCTGCTGAACTCTGTTTGCCTCTGTTTAACTCTGTTGAACTCTGTTTGCCTCTGTTTAACTCTCTTTAACACTGTTTGCATCTGTTTAACTCTGTTTGACTCTGTTCTACTCTGTTTAAATCTGTTTAACTCTGTATGCCTCTGTTTAACTCTGTTTAACTCTATTTGCCTCTGTTTAATTCTGTTTTACTCTGTTTGCCTCTGTTTAACTCAATTTAACTCTCTGTGCCTCTGTTTAACTCTGTTTAACACTGTTTGCATCTGTTTAGCTCTGTTTGACTCAGTTCTACTCTGTTTAAATCTGTTTAACTCTGTATGCCTCTGTTTAACTCTGTTTCACTCTGTTTGCCTCTGTTCAACTCTGTTTAACTCTGTTTGCTTCTGTTTAACTCTATTAAACTCTCTTTGCCTCTGTTTAACGCTGTTTGACTCTGTATTCCTCTGTTTAACTCTATTTAACTCTGTTTGCCACTGTTTAACTCTGTTTGCCTCTGTTCAACTCTGTTTAAATCTGTTGAACTCTGTATGCCTCTGTTTAACTCTGTTTCACTCAGTTTCCCTCTATTTGCCTCTTTTTAATTCTGTTTAACTCTGTTGAACTCTGTTTGCCTCTGTTTAACTCTGTCTAACTCTGCTAGCCTCTGCTCAACTCTGCTTAACTCTGTTGAACTCTGTATGCCGCTGTTTAAATCTGTTTCACTCAGTTTCCCTCTGTTTGCCTCTTTTTAACTCTGTTTAACTCTGTTGAACTCTGTTTAAATCTGTTTAACTCTGTTCGCCTATGTTTAACTCTGTTTAACTCTGCATCACTCTGTTTGCCCTGTTCAACTCTGTTTAACTCTGTTTGCCTGTGTTTAACTCTATTCCACTCTGTTTGCATCTGTTTAACTCTGTTCGCCTCTGTTTAACTCTTTTCACCTCTGTTTAACTCTGTTTAAATCTGTTTGCCACCGTTCAACTCTCTTCAACTCTGCTTAACTCTGTTTGCCTCTGTTTAACTCTGTTTAAATCTGTTTGCCTCTGTTTCACTCTGTTAAACTCTGTATACCTCTGCTTATCTCTGATTAACTCTGTATGCCTCTGTTAAACTGATGAACTATGTTTGCCTCTGTTTCACTCTGTTTAACTCTGTTCGACTCTCTTTAACTCAGTTTAACTCTGTTTGACTTTGTTTAAATCTGTTTGCCTCTTTTTAATGCTGCTTGACTCTGTATCCCTCTGTTTAACTCAGTTTAACTCTGTTTGCCTCGGTTTAACTCTGTTTGCCTCTGTTCAACTCTGTTTAGATCTGTTTAACGCTGTATGCCTCTGTTTTACTCTGTTTCACTCAGTGTCCCTCTGTTTGCCTCTTTTCAACTCTGTTTAACTCTGTTGAACTCTGTTTGCCTCTGTTTAACTCTGGTTAACTCTGTTTGCCTCTGTTCAACTATGTTTAACTGTGTGTAACTCTGTATGCCTCTGTTTAACTCTGTTTCACTCAGTTTCCCTCTGTTGGCCTCTTTTTAACTCTGTTTAACTCTGTTGAACTCTGTTTAAATTTGTTTAACTCTGTTCGCCTATGTTTAACTCTGTTTAACTCTGCATCACTCTGTTTGCCCCTGTTCAACTCTGTTTAACTCTGTTTGCCTGTGTTTAACTCTGTTTAAATCTGTTTGCCACTGTTCAGCTCTGTTTAACTCTGCTTAACTCTGTATGCCTCTGTGTAACTCTGTATCACTCTGTTTGCCCCTGTTCAACTCTGTTTAACTCTGTTTGCCTGTGTATAACTCTATTTCACTCTGTTTGCCTCTGTTTAAATCTGTTCGCCTCTGTTTAACTCTGTTTGCCTCTGTTCAACTCTGTTTAAATCTGTTTGCCACCGTTCAACTCTGTTTAACTCTGCTTAACTCTGTATGCCTCTGTCTAACTCTGTATTACTCTGTGCGTCCCTGATCAACTCTGTCTGCCTGTGTTTAACTCTATTTCACTCTGTTCGCCTCTGTTTAACTCTGTTTAACTCTGTTTAACTCTGTATGCCTCTGTTTAACTCTGTTTCACTCTGTTTGCCTATGTATAACTCTGCCTAACTCTGTTTGCCTCTGTTTCACTCTATTAAACTCTGTATACCTCTGCTTATCTCTGTTTAACTCTGTATGCCTCTGTTAAACTGTGTTGAACTATGTTTGCCTCTGTTTCACTCTGTTTGACTCTGTTCGACTCTCTTTAACTCAGTTTAACTCTGTTTAACTTTGATTAACTCTGTTTGCCTCTGTTGAACTCTGTTTAACTCTGTTTGCATCTGTTCAAATCTGTTTAACTCTGCTTAACTGTGTATGCGTCTGTTTAACACTGTTTCACCCTGTTTGCCTCTGTTTAACACAGTTTAATCTGTTTGCCTCTGTTTAACTCTGTTTATCTCTGTTTGCCTCTGTTTAATTTTGTTTAACTCTGTTTGCCTCTGTTTAACTCAATTTAACTCTCTTTGCCTCTGTTTAATGCTGTTTAACTCTGTTTGCCTCTGTTTAACTCAGTTTCCCTCCGTTTGCATCTTTTTAACTCTGTTTAACTCTGTTTGCCTCTGTTTAACTCTGTTTACCTCTGCTCAACTCTGTTAGATCTATTTATCTCTGAATGCCTCTGTTTAACTCTATTTCACTCAGTTTAACTCTGTTTGCCTCTTTTTAAATCTGTTTAACTCTGCTGAACTCTGTTTGCCTCTGTTTAACTCTGTTGAACTCTGTTTGCCTCTGTTTAACTCTCTTTAACACTGTTTGCATCTGTTTAACTCTGTTTGACTCTGTTCTACTCTGCATAACTCTGTTTAACTCTGTATGCCTCTGTTTAACTCTGTTTAACTCTATTTGCCTCTGTTTAATTCTGTTTTACTCTGTTTGCCTCTGTTTAACTCAATTTAACTCTCTGTGCCTCTGTTTAACTCTGTTTAACACTGTTTGCATCTGTTTAGCTCTGTTTGACTCTGTTCTACTCTGTTTAAATCTGTTTAACTCTGTATGCCTCTGTTTAACTCTGTTTCACTCTGTTTGCCTCTGTTCAACTCTTTTTAACTCTGTTTGCTTCTGTTTAACTCTATTAAACTCTCTTTGCCTCTGTTTAACGCTGTTTGACTCTGTATTCCTCTGTTTAACTCTATTTAACTCTGTTTGCCACTGTTTAACTCTGTTTGCCTCTGTTCAACTCTGTTTAAATCTGTTGAACTCTGTATGCCTCTGTTTAACTCTGTTTCACTCAGTTTCCCTCTATTTGCCTCTTTTTAATTCTGTTTAACTCTGTTGAACTCTGTTTGCCTCTGTTTAACTCTGTCTAACTCTGCTAGCCTCTGCTCAACTCTGCTTAACTCTGTTGAACTCTGTATGCCGCTGTTTAAATCTGTTTCACTCAGTTTCCCTCTGTTTGCCTCTTTTTAACTCTGTTTAACTCTGTTGAACTCTGTTTAAATCTGTTTAACTCTGTTCGCCTATGTTTAACTCTGTTTAACTCTGCATCACTCTGTTTGCACCTGTTCAACTCTGTTTAACTCGGTTTGCCTGTGTTTAACTCTATTCCACTCTGTTTGCATCTGTTTAACTCTGTTCGCCTCTGTTTAACTCTTTTCACCTCTGTTTAACTCTGTTTAAATCTGTTTGCCACCGTTCAACTCTCTTTAACTCTGCTTAACTCTGTATGCCTCTGTGTAACTCTGTATCACTCTGTTTGCCCCTGTTCAACTCTGTTTAACTCTGTTTGCCTGTGTATAACTCTATTTCACTCTCTTTGCCTCTGTTTAAATCTGTTCGCCTCTGTTTAACTCTGTTTGCCTCTGTTTCACGCTGTTTAAATCTGTTTGCAACCGTTCAACTCTGTTTAACTCTGCTTAACTCTGTATGCCTCTGGCTAACTCTGTATCACTCTGTGCGTCCCTGTTCAACTCTGTTTGCCTGTGTTTAACTCTATTTCACTCTGTTTGCCTCTGTTTAGCGCTGTTTGACTCTGTATTCCTCTGTTAAACTCTATTTAACTCTGTTTGCCTCTGTTTAACTCTGTTTAACTCTGTTTGCCTCTGTTCAAATCTGTTTAACTCTGTTTGCCTCTGTTCAACTCTGTTTAACTCTGTTTAAATCTGCATGCCTCCGTTTAACTCTGTTACACTCAGTTTCCCTCTGTTTCCCTCTTTTTAACTCTTTTTAACTCTATTGAACTCTGTATGCCTCTGTTTCACTCTGTGTAACTCTGTTCGCCTCTGTTTAACTCTTTATAACTCTGTTTAACTCTGTTCAACTCTCTTTAACTCAGTTTAACTCTGTTTAACACTGTTTGACTCTGTTTGCATCTGTTTAACTCTGTTTAACTCTGTTTGCATCTGTTCACATCTGTTTAACTCTGCTTAACTCTGTATGCATCTGTTTAACACTGTTTCACTCTGTTTGCCTCTGTTTCACTCAGGTTAACTCTCTTTGCCTCTGTTTAACTCTGTTTGCCTCTCTTTAACTCTGTTTGCCTCTGTTTAAATCGTTTTCCCTCTGTTTGCCTCTGTTTAACTCTGTTTAAATCTGTTTGCCTCTGTTTAACTCAGTTTAACTCTGTTTGCCTCTGTTTAACTCTGTTTAACACTGTTTAACTCTGTATGCCTCTGTGTAACTCTGCATCACTCTGTTTGCCCCGGTTCAACTCTGTTTAACTCTGTTTGCCCGTGTATTACACTATTTCACTCTGTTTGCCTCTGTTTAACTCTGTTCGCCTCTGTTTAACTCTGTTTGCCTCTTTTTAACTCTGTTTAAATCTGTTGAACTCTGTTTGCCTCTGTTTAACTCTGTCTAACTCTGCTAGCCTCTGCTCAACTCTGCTTAACTCTGTTGAACTCTGTATGCCGCT
The DNA here is from genome assembly GCA_026770705.1 of Isurus oxyrinchus. NCBI lineage: Eukaryota > Metazoa > Chordata > Chondrichthyes > Lamniformes > Lamnidae > Isurus > Isurus oxyrinchus. The sequence goes on along the minus strand of JANJGN010001833.1, from coordinate 79,014 downwards.
GTTTAAATCTGTTTCACTCAGTTTCCCTCTGTTTGCCTCTTTTTAACTCTGTTTAACTCTGTTGAACTCTGTTTAAATCTGTTTAACTCTGTTCGCCTATGTTTAACTCTGTTTAACTCTGCATCACTCTGTTTGCACCTGTTCAACTCTGTTTAACTCTGTTTGCCTGTGTTTAACTCTATTCCACTCTGTTTGCATCTGTTTAACTCTGTTCGCCTCTGTTTAACTCTTTTCACCTCTGTTTAACTCTGTTTAAATCTGTTTGCCACCGTTCAACTCTCTTTAACTCTGCTTAACTCTGTATGCCTCTGTGTAACTCTGTATCACTCTGTTTGCCCCTGTTCAACTCTGTTTAACTCTGTTTGCCTGTGTATAACTCTATTTCACTCTCTTTGCCTCTGTTTAAATCTGTTCGCCTCTGTTTAACTCTGTTTGCCTCTGTTTCACGCTGTTTAAATCTGTTTGCAACCGTTCAACTCTGTTTAACTCTGCTTAACTCTGTATGCCTCTGGCTAACTCTGTATCACTCTGTGCGTCCCTGTTCAACTCTGTTTGCCTGTGTTTAACTCTATTTCACTCTGTTTGCCTCTGTTTAGCGCTGTTTGACTCTGTATTCCTCTGTTAAACTCTATTTAACTCTGTTTGCCTCTGTTTAACTCTGTTTAACTCTGTTTGCCTCTGTTCAAATCTGTTTAACTCTGTTTGCCTCTGTTCAACTCTGTTTAACTCTGTTTAAATCTGCATGCCTCCGTTTAACTCTGTTATACTCAGTTTCCCTCTGTTTCCCTCTTTTTAACTCTTTTTAACTCTATTGAACTCTGTTTGCCTCTGTTTCACTCTGTGTAACTCTGTTCGCCTCTGTTTAACTCTTTATAACTCTGTTTAACTCTGTTCAACTCTCTTTAACTCAGTTTAACTCTGTTTAACACTGTTTGACTCTGTTTGCATCTGTTTAACTCTGTTTAACTCTGTTTGCATCTGTTCACATCTGTTTAACTCTGCTTAACTCTGTATGCATCTGTTTAACACTGTTTCACTCTGTTTGCGTCTGTTTCACTCAGGTTAACTCTGTTTGCCTCTGTTTAACTCTATTTAACTCTCTTTGCCTCTGTTTAACTCTGTTTGCCTCTCTTTAACTCTGTTTGCCTCTGTTTAAATCGTTTTCCCTCTGTTTGCCTCTGTTTAACTCTGTTTAAATCTGTTTGCCTCTGTTTAACACTGTTTAACTCTGTATGCCTCTGTGTAACTCTGCATCACTCTGTTTGCCCCGGTTCAACTCTGTTTAACTCTGTTTGCCCGTGTATTACACTATTTCACTCTGTTTGCCTCTGTTTAACTCTGTTCGCCTCTGTTTAACTCTGTTTGCCTCTTTTTAACTCTGTTTAAATCTGTTGAACTCTGTTTGCCTCTGTTTAACTCTGTTTAACTCTGTTTGCCTCTGTTCAACTCTGTTTAACTGTGTGTAACTCTGTATGCCTCTGTTTAACTCTGTTTCACTCAGTTTCCCTCTGTTTGCCTCTTTTTAACTCTGTTTAACTCTGTTGAACTCTGTTTAATTCTGTTTAACTCTGTTCACCTATGTTTAACTCTGCTTAACTCTGCATCACTCTGTTTGCCCCTGTTCAACTCTGTTTAACTCTGTTTGCCTGTGTTTAACTCTATTCCACTCTTTTTGCCTCTGTTTAACTCTGTTGAACTCTGTTTAACTCTGTTTGCCTCTGTTCAACTCTGTTTAACTGTGTGTAACTCTGTATGCCTCTGTTTAACTCTGTTTCACTCAGTTTCCCTCTGTTTGCCTCTTTTTAACTCTGTTTAACTCTGTTGAACTCTGTTTAAATTTGTTTAACTCTGTTCGCCTATGTTTAACTCTGTTTAACTCTGCATCACTCTGTTTGCCCCTGTTCAACTCTGTTTCACTCTGTTTGCCTGTGTTTCAATCTATTCCACTCTGTTTGCCTCTGTTTAACTCTGTTCGCCTCTGTTTAACTCTGTTTGCCTCTCTTTAACTCTGTTTGCCTCTGTTTTACTCTGTTTCCCTCTGTTTGCCTCTGTTTAACTCTGCATCACTCTGTTTTCCTCTGTTTAACTCTGTTTACCTCTGTATGCCTCTGTTTAACACTGTTTCAATCTGTTTGCCTCTGTTTAACTCAGTTTAACTCTGTTTGCCTCTGTTTAACTCTGTTTAACACTGTTTAACTCTGTATGCCTCTGTGTAACTCTGTATCACTCTGTTTGCCCCTGTTCAACTCTGTTGAACTCTGTTTGCCTGTGTATTACTCTATTTCACTCTGTTTGCCTCTGTTTAATTCTGTTCGCCTCTGTTTAACTCTGTTTGCCTCTGTTTAACTCTGTTTAAATCTGTTTGCCACCGTTCAACTCTGTTTAACTCTGCTTAACTCTGTATGCCTCTGTGTAACTCTGTATCACTCCGTTTGACCCTGTTCAACTCTGTTTCACTCTGTTTGCCTGTGTATAACTCTATTTCACTCTGTTTGCCTCTGTTTAACTCGGTTTGCCTTGTTCAAATCTGTTTAACTCTGTTTGCCTCTGTTCAACTCTCTTTAACTCTGTATGCCTCTGCTAAGCTCTGTTTAACTCTGTTTAACTCTGTTCGACTCTCTTTAACTCAGTTTAAATCTGTTTAACACTGTTTAACTCTGCTTGTCTCTGTTTAACTTTGTTTGCATCTGTTCAAATATGTTTAAATCTGCTTAACTCTGTATGCCTCTGTTTAACACTGTTTCACTCTGTTTGCCTCTGTTTAATTCCGTTTAACTCTGTTTGCCTCTGTTTAACTCTGTTTAACTCTGTTTGCCTCTGTTTAACTCTATTTAACTCTCTTTGCCTCTGTTTAACGCTGTTTAACTCTGTTTGCCTCTGTTTAACTCTGTTTGCCTCTAACTCCGTTTCCCACTCTTTGCCTCTGTTTAACTCTGTTTAATTCTGTTTGCCTCTGTATAACTCTGTTTAAATCTGTTTTCCTCTGTTCAACTCTGTTTCACTCTATTTTACTCTGTATGCCTCTGTTTAACTTGTTTACCTCTGTTGGAATCTGCTTGCCTCTGTTTAACTCAGTTGAACTCTGTTCGCCTCTGTTTAACTCTGTTTAACTCTGCTTGCCTCTGTTTAAATCTGTTTAACCATGTTTGCCTCTGTTCAAATCTGTTTAAATCTGTTTGCCTCTGTTCAACTCTGTTTAACTCTTTTGAATTCTGTTTGCCTCTGTTTAACTCTGTTCGCCTCAGTTCAAATCTGTTTAACTCTGTTTGCCTCTGTTCAACTCTGTTTACCTCTTTTGAACTCTGTTGGCCTCTGTTTAACTCTGTTTAACTCTGTTCACCTCTGTCTAACTCTGTTTAACTCTGTTTAACTCTGTTTAACTCTGTATGCCTCTGTTTAACTCTGTTTCACTCTGTTTGCCTATGTATAACTCTGCTTAACTCTGTTTGCCTCTGTTTCACTCTGTTAAACTCTGTATACCTCTGCTTATCTCTGTTTAACTCTGTATGCCTCTGTTAAACTGTGCTGAACTATGTTTGCCTCTGTTTCACTCTGTTTAACTCTGTTCGACTCTCTTTAACTCAGTTTAACTCTGTTTAACTTTGTTTAAATCTGTTTGCCTCTTTTTAACACTGTTTGACTCTGTATTCCTCTGTTTAACTCAGTTTAACTCTGTTTGCCTCTGTTTAACTCTGTTGAACTCTGTTTGCCTCTGTTCAACTCTGTATAGATCTGTTTAACGCTGTATGCCTCTGTTTTGCTCTGTTTCACTCAGTTTCCCTCTGTTTGCCTCTTTTTAACTTTGTTTAACTCTGTTTGCCTATGTTTAACTCTGTTTAGCTCTGCATCACTCTGTTTGCCCCTGTTCAACTCTGTTTAACTCTGTTTGCCTGTGTTTAACTCTATTCCACTCTGTTTACCTCTGTTTAACTCTGTTCGCCTCTGTTTAACTCTGTTTGCCTCTGTTTAACTCTGTTTAAATCTGTTTGCCACCGTTCAACTCTGTTTAACTCTGCTTAACTCTGTATGCCTCTGTGTAACTCTGTATCACTCTGTTTGCCCCTGTTCAACTCTGTTTAACTCTGTTTGCCTGTGTATAACTCTATTTCACTCTCTTTGCCTCTGTTTAAATCTGTTCGCCTCTGTTTAACTCTGTTTGCCTCTGTTTGACTCTGTTTAAATCTGTTTGCCACCGTTCAACTCTGTTTAACTCTGCTTAACTCTGTATGCCTCTGTCTAACTCTGTATCACTCTGTGCGTCCCTGTTCAACTCTGTTTGCCTGTGTTTAACTCTATTTCACTCTGTTTGCCTCTGTTTAACGCTGTTTGACTCTGTATTCCTCTGTTAAACTCTATTTAACTCTGTTTGCCTCTGTTTAACTCTGTTTAACTCTGTTTGCCTCTGTTCAAATCTGTTTAACTCTGTTTGACTCTGTTCAACTCTGTTTAACTCTGTTTAAATCTGCATGCCTCCGTTTAACTCTGTTACACTCAGTTTCCCTCTGTTTCCCTCTTTTTAACTCTTTTTAATTCTATTGAACTCTGTATGCCTCTGTTTAACACTGTTTCAATCTGTTTGCCTCTGTTTAACTCAGTTTAACTCTGTTTGCCTCTGTTTAACTCTGTTTAACACTGTTTAACTCTGTATGCCTCTGTGTAACTCTGTATCACTCTGTTTGCCCCTGTTCAACACTGTTGAACTCTGTTTGCCTGTGTATTACTCTATTTCACTCTGTTTGCCTCTGTTTAATTCTGTTCGCCTCTGTTTAACTCTGTTTGCCTCTGTTTAACTCTGTTTAAATCTGTTTGCCACCGTTCAACTCTGTTTAACTCTGCTTAACTCTGTATGCCTCTGTGTAACTCTGTATCACTCCGTTTGCCCCTGTTCAACTCTGTTTCACTCTGTTTGCCTGTGTATAACTCTATTTCACTCTGTTTGCCTCTGTTTAACTCGGTTTGCCTCTGTTCAAATCTGTTTAACTCTGTTTGCCTCTGTTCAACTCTCTTTAACTCTGTATGCCTCTGCTAAGCTCTGTTTAACTCTGTTTAACTCTGTTCGACTCTCTTTAACTCAGTTTAAATCTGTTTAACACTGTTTAACTCTGCTTGTCTCTGTTTAACTCTGTTTGCATCTGTTCAAATATGTTTAAATCTGCTTAACTCTGTATGCCTCTGTTTAACACTGTTTCACTCTGTTTGCCTCTTTTTAATTCCATTTAACTCTGTTTGCCTCTGTTTAACTCTGTTTAACTCTGTTTGCCTCTGTTTAACTCTATTTAACTCTCTTTGCCTCTGTTTAACGCTGTTTAACTCTGTTTGCCTCTGTTTAACTCTGTTTGCCTCTAACTCCGTTTCCCACTCTTTGCCTCTGTTTAACTCTGTTTAATTCTGTTTGCCTCTGTATAACTCTGTTTAAATCTGTTTTCCTCTGTTCAACTCTGTTTCACTCTATTTTACTCTGTATGCCTCTGTTTAACTTGTTTACCTCTGTTGGAATCTGCTTGCCTCTGTTTAACTCAGTTGAACTCTGTTCGCCTCTGTTTAACTCTGTTTAACTCTGCTTGCCTCTGTTTAAATCTGTTTAACTCTGTTTGCCTCTGTTCAAATCTGTTTAAATCTGTTTGCCTCTGTTCAACTCTGTTTAACTCTTTTGAATTCTGTTTGCCTCTGTTTAACTCTGTTCGCCTCAGTTCAAATCTGTTTAACTCTGTTTGCCTCAGTTCAACTCTGTTTACCTCTTTTGAACTCTGTATGCCTCTGTTTAACTCTGTTTCACTCTGTTTGCCTATGTATAACTCTGCTTAACTCTGTTTGCCTCTGTTTCACTCTGTTAAACTCTGTATACCTCTGCTTATCTCTGTTTAACTCTGTATGCCTCTGTTAAACTGTGCTGAACTATGTTTGCCTCTGTTTCACTCTGTTTAACTCTGTTCGACTCTCTTTAACTCAGTTTAACTCTGTTTAACTTTGTTTAAATCTGTTTGCCTCTTTTTAACACTGTTTGACTCTGTATTCCTCTGTTTAACTCAGTTTAACTCTGTTTGCCTCTGTTTAACTCTGTTGAACTCTGTTTGCCTCTGTTCAACTCTGTATAGATCTGTTTAACGCTGTATGCCTCTGTTTTGCTCTGTTTCACTCAGTTTCCCTCTGTTTGCCTCTTTTTAACTTTGTTTAACTCTGTTTGCCTATGTTTAACTCTGTTTAGCTCTGCATCACTCTGTTTGCCCCTGTTCAACTCTGTTTAACTCTGTTTGCCTGTGTTTAACTCTATTCCACTCTGTTTACCTCTGTTTAACTCTGTTCGCCTCTGTTTAACTCTGTTTGCCTCTGTTTAACTCTGTTTAAATCTGTTTGCCACCGTTCAACTCTGTTTAACTCTGCTTAACTCTGTATGCCTCTGTGTAACTCTGTATCACTCTGTTTGCCCCTGTTCAACTCTGTTTAACTCTGTTTGCCTGTGTATAACTCTATTTCACTCTCTTTGCCTCTGTTTAAATCTGTTCGCCTCTGTTTAACTCTGTTTGCCTCTGTTTGACTCTGTTTAAATCTGTTTGTCACCGTTCAACTCTGTTTAACTCTGCTTAACTCTGTATGCCTCTGTCTAACTCTGTATCACTCTGTGCGTCCCTGTTCAACTCTGTTTGCCTGTGTTTAACTCTATTTCACTCTGTTTGCCTCTGTTTAACGCTGTTTGACTCTGTATTCCTCTGTTAAACTCTATTTAACTCTGTTTGCCTCTGTTTAACTCTGTTTAACTCTGTTTGCCTCTGTTCAACTCTGTTTAACTCTGTTTAAATCTGCATGCCTCCGTTTAACTCTGTTGCACTCAGTTTCCCTCTGTTTCCCTCTTTTTAACTCTTTTTAATTCTATTGAACTCTGTTTGCCTCTGTTTAACTCTGTGTAACTCTGTTCACCTCTGTTTAACTCTGTATAACTCTGTATAACTCTGTTCAACTCTCTTTGTTTAACTCTGTTTCAATCTGTTTCCCTCTGTTCAGCTCTGTTTAAATCTGCTTAACTCTGTATGCCTCTGTGTACCTCTGTATCACTCTGTATGCCCCTGTTCAACTCTGTGTGTCTGTGTTTAACTCTATTCCACTCTGTTTGCCTCTGTTTAACTCTGTTCGCCTCTGCTTAACCCTGTTTGCCTCTGTTTAACTCTGTTTAAATCTGTTTGCCACCGTTTAACTCTGTTTTACTCTGCTTAACTCTGTATGCCTCTGTGTAACTCTGTATCACTCTGTTTGCCCCTGTTCAACTCTGTTTAACTCTGTTTGCCTGTGTATAACTCTATTTCACTCTCTTTGCCTCTCTTTAAATCTGTTCGCCTCTGTTTAACTCTGTTTGCCTCTGTTTGACTCTGTTTAAATCTGTTTGCCACCGTTCAACTCTGTTTAACTCTGCTTAACTCTGTATGCCTCTGTCTAACTCTGTATCACTCTGTGCGTCCCTGTTCAACTCTGTTTGCCTGTGTATAACTCTATTTCACTCTGTTTGCCTCTGTTTAACGCTGTTTGACTCTGTATTCCTCTGTTAAACTCTATTTAACTCTGTTTGCCTCTGTTTAACTCTGTTTAACTCTGTTTGCCTCTGTTCAAATCTGTTTAACTCTGTTTGACTCTGTTCAACTCTGTTTAACTCTGTTTAAATCTGCATGCCTCCGTTTAACTCTGTTACACTCAGTTTCCCTCTGTTTCCCTCTTTTTAACTCTTTTTAACTCTATTGAACTCTGTTTGCCTCTGTTTAACTCTGTATAACTCTGTATAACTCTGTTCAACTCTCTTTGTTTAACTCTGTTTCAATCTGTTTCCCTCTGTTCAGCTCTGTTTAACTCTGCTTAACTCTGTCTCCCTCTGTGTACCTCTGTATCACTCTGTATGCCCCTGTTCAACTCTGTGTGCCTGTGTTTAACTCTATTTCACTCTGTTTGCCTCTGTTAAACGATGTTTGAATCTGTATTCCTCTGTTTAACTCTATTTAACTCTGTTTGCCTCTGTTTAACTCTGTTTGCCTCTGTTCAAATCTGTTTAACTCTGCCTCTGTTCAACTCTGTTTAACTCTATTGAATTCTGTTTGCCTCTGTTTAACGCTGTTTAACTCCTTTCGCCTCAGTTCAAATCTGTTTAACTCTGTTTGCCTCTGTTCAACTCTGTTTACCTCTTTTGAACTCTGTTTGCCTCTGTTTAACTCTGTTTAACTCTGTTCGCCTCTGTTTAACTCTGTATGCCTCTGTTTAACTCTGTTTCACTCTGTTTGCCTATGTATAACTCTGCTTAACTCTGTTTCCCTCTGTTTAACTCTGTTTAACTCTGTATGCCTCTGTTTAAATCTGTTTCACTCTGTTTGCCTATGTATAACTCTGCTTAACTCTGTTTGCCTCTGTTTCACTCTGTTAAACTCTGTATACCTCTGCTTATCTCTGTTTAACTCTGTATGCCTCTGTTAAAATGTGTTGAACTATGTTTGCCTCTATTTCACTCTGTTTAACTCTGTTTGACTCTCTTTAACTCAGTTAAACTCTGTTTAACTTTGTTTAAATATGTTTGCCTCTTTTTAACGCTGTTTGACTCTGTATTCCTCTGTTTAACTCAGTTTAACTCTGTTTGCCTCTGTTTAACTCTGTTTGACTCTGTTCAACTCTGTTTAGATCTATTTAACGCTGTATGCCTCTGTTTTACTCTATTTCACTCTGTTTCCCTCTGTTTGCCTCTTTTTAACTCTGTTTAACTCTGTTGAACTCTGTTTGCCTCTGTTTAACTCTGTTGAACTCTGTTTGCCTCTGTTTAACTCTGTTTGCCTCTGTTCAACTCTGTTTAACTGTGTGTAACTCTGTATGCCTCTGTTTAACTCTGTTTCACTCAGTTTCCCTCTGTTTGCCTCTTTTTAACTCTGTTTAACTCTGTTGAACTCTGTTTAAATTTGTTTAACTCTGTTCGCCTATGTTTAACTCTGTTTAACTCTGCATCACTCTGTTTGCCCCTGTTCAACTCTGTTTAACTCTGTTTGCCTGCGTTTAACTCTATTCCACTCTGTTTGCCTCTGTTTAACTCTGTTCGCCTCTGCTTAACTCTGTTTGCCTCTGCTTAACTCTGTTTAAATCTGTTTGCCACCGTTCAACTCTGTTTAACTCTGCTTAACTCTGTATGCCTCTGTGTAACTCTGTATCACTCTGTTTGCCCCTGTTCAACTCTGTTTAACTCTGTTTGCCTGTGTATAACTCTATTTCACTCTCTTTGCCTCTGTTTAAATCTGTTCGCCTCTGTTTAACTCTGTTTGCCTCTGTTTAACTCTGTTTAAATCTGTTTGCCACCGTTCAACTCTGTTTAACTCTGCTTAACTCTGTTTGCCTCTGTCTAACTCTGTATCACTCTGTGCGTCCCTGTTCAACTCTGTCTGCCTGTGTTTAACTCTATTTCACTCTGTTTGCCTCTGTTTAACGCTGTTTGACTCTGTATTCCTCTGTTAAACTCTATTTAACTCTGTTTGCCTCTATTTAACTCTGTTTAACTCTGCCTCTGTTCAAATCTGTTTAACTCTGTTTGTCTCTGTTCAACTCTGTTTAACTCTCTTTGAATCTGCATGCCTCCGTTTAACTCTGTAACACTCAGTTTCCCTCTGTTTCCCACTTTCTAACTCTTTTTGACTCTATTGAACTCGGTTTGCCTCTGTTTAACTCTGTGGAACTCTGTTCGCCTCTGTTTAACTCTGTATAACTCTGTTTAACTCTGTTTAACTCTGTTTGACTCTCTTTAACTCAGTTTAACTCTGTTTAACACCGTTTAACTCTGTTTGCCTCTGTTTAACTCTGTTTGCATCTGTTCAAATATGTTTAACTCTGCTTAACTCTGTATGCCTCTGTTTAACACTGTTTCACTCTGTTTGCCTCTGTTTAATTCCGTTTAATTCTGTTTGCCTCTGTTTAACTCTGTTTAACTCTGTTTGCCTCTGTTTAACTCTATTTAACTCTCTTTGCCTCTGTTTAACGCTGTTTAACTCTGTTTGCCTCTGTTTAACTCTGTTTGCCTCTAACTCCGTTTCCCACTCTTTGCCTCTGTTTAACTCTGTTTAATTCTGTTTGCCTCTGTATAACTCTGTTTAACTCTGTTTTCCTCTGTTCAACTCTGTTTCACTCTATTTTACTCTGTATGCCTCTGTTTAACTTGTTTAACTCTGTTGGAATCTGCTTGCCTCTGTTTAACTCAGTTGAACTCTGTTCGCCTCTGTTTAACTCTGTTTAACTCTGCTTGCCTCTGTTTAAATCTGTTTAAATCTGTTTCCCTCTGTTCAGCTCTGTTTAACTCTGCTTAACTCTGTATGCCTCTGTGCACCTCTGTATAACTCTGTATGCCCCTGTTCAACTCTGTTTGCCTGTGTTTCACTCTATTTCACTCTGTTTAACTCTGTTTAACTCTGTTTGCCTCTGTTTAAATCTGTTTAACTCTGTTTGCCTCTGTTCAAATCTGTTTAACTCTTTTGAATTCTGTTTGCCTCTGTTTATCTATGTTTAATTCTGTTCGCCTCATTTCAAATCTGTTTAACTCTGTTTGCCTCTGTTCAACTCTGTTTACCTCTTTTGAACTCTGTTTGCCTCTGTTTAACTCTGTTCGCCTCTGTTTAACTCTGTTTAACTCTGTTTAACTCTGTATGGCCTCTGTTTAACTCTGTTTCAATCTGTTTGCCTATGTATAACTCTGCTTAACTCTGTTTGCCTCTGTTTCACTCTGTTAAACTCTGTATACCTCTGCTTATCTCTGTTTAACTCTGTATGCCTCTGTTAAACTGTGTTGAACTATGTTTGCCTCTGTTTCACTCTGTTTAACTCTGTTCGACTCTCTTTAACTCAGTTTAACTCTGTTTAACTTTGTTTAAATCTGTTTGCCTCTTTTTAACGCTGTTTGACTCTGTATTCATCTGTTTAACTCAGTTTAACTCTGTTTGCCTCTGTTTAACTCTGCTTACCTCTGTTTGCCTCTGTTCAACGCTGTTTAGATCTGTTTAACGCTGTATGCCTCTGTTTTGCTCTGTTTCACTCAGTTTCCCTCTGTTTGCCTCTTTTTAAATCTGTTTAACTCTGTTGAACTCTGTTTGCCTCTGTTTAACTCTGTTGAACTCTGTTTGCCTCTGTTTAACTCTGCTTAAATCTGTTTGCCTCTGTTTAACTCTGCTTAACTCTGTTTGCCTCTGTTTCACTCTGTTAAACTACGTATACCTCTGCTTATCTCTGTTTAACTCTGTATGCCTCTGTTAAACTGTGTTGAACTATGTTTGCCTCTGTTTCACTCTGTTTAACTCTGTTCGACTCTCTTTAACTCAGTTTAACTCTGTTTAACTTTGTTTAAATCTGTTTGCCTCTTTTTAATGCTGTTTGACTCTGTATTCCTCTGTTTAACTCAGTTTAACTCTGTTTGCCTCTGTTTAACTCTGTTTGCCTCTGTTCAACTCTGTTTAGATCTGTTTAACGCTGAATGCCTCTGTTTTACTCTGTTTCACTCAGTTTCCCTCTGTTTGCCTCTTTTTAACTCTGTTTAACACTGTTGAACTCTGTTTGCCTCTGTTTAACTCTGTTTAACTCTGTTTGCCTCTGTTCAACTCTGATTAACTGTGTGTAACTCTGTATGCCTCTGTTTAACTCTTTTTCACTCAGTTTCCCTCTGTTTGCCTCTTTTTAACTCTGTTTAACTCTGTTGAACTCTGTTTAAATTTGTTTAACTCTGTTCGCCTATGTTTAACTCTGTTTAACTCTGCATCACTCTGTTTGCCCCTGTTCAACTCTGTTTAACTCTGTTTGCCTGTGTTTAACTCTGTTCCACTCTGTTTGCCTCTGTTTAACTCTGTGCGCCTCTGTTTAACTCTGTTTGCCTCTGTTTAACTCTGTTTAAATCTGTTTGCCACCGTTCAACTCTGTTTAACTCTGCTTAACTCTGTATGCCTCTGTGTAACTCTGTATCACTCTGTTTGCCCCTGTTCAACTCTGTTTAACTCTGTTTGCCTGTGTATATCTCTATTTCACTCTCTTTGCCTCTGTTTAAATCTGTTCACCTCTGTTTAACTCTGTTTGCATCTGTTTAACTCTGTTTAAATCTGTTTGCCACCGTTCAACTCTGTTTAACTCTGCTTAACTCTGTATGCCTCTGTGTAACTCTGTATCACTCTGTTTGCCCCTGTTCAACTCTGTTTAACTCTGTTTGCCTGTGTATAACTCTATTTCACTCTGTTTGCCTCTGTTTAAATCTGTTCGCCTCTGTTTAACTCTGTTTGCCTCTGTTTAACTCTGTTTAAATCTGTTTGCCACCGTTCAACTCTGTTTAACTCTGCTTAACTCTGTTTGCCTCTGTCTAACTCTGTATCACTCTGTGCGTCCCTGTTCAACTCTGTCTGCCTGTGTTTAACTCTATTTCACTCTGTTTGCCTCTGTTTAACGCTGTTTGACTCTGTATTCCTCTGTTAAACTCTATTTAACTCTGTTTGCCTCTATTTAACTCTGTTTAACTCTGCCTCTGTTCAAATCTGTTCAACTCTGTTTGCCTCTGTTCAACTCTGTTTAACTCTGTTTGAATCTGCATGCCTCCGTTTAACTCTGTAACACTCAGTTTCCCTCTGTTTCCCTCTTTTTAACTCTTTTTGACTCTATTGAACTCTGTTTGCCTCTGTTTAACTCTGTGTAACTCTGTTCGCCTCTGTTTAACTCTGTATAACTCTGTTTAACTGTTTAACTCTGTTCGACTCTCTTTAACTCAGTTTAACTCTGTTTAACACCGTTTAACTCTGTTTGCCTCTGTTTAACTCTGTTTGCATCTGTTCAAATATGTTTAACTCTGCTTAACTCTGTATGCCTCTGTTTAACACTGTTTTACTCTGTTTGCCTCTGTTTAATTCCGTTTAATTCTGTTTGCCTCTGTTTAACTCTGTTTAACTTTGTTTGCCTCTGTTTAACTCTATTTAACTCTCTTTGCCTCTGTTTAACGCTGTTTAACTCTGTTTGCCTCTGTTTAACTCTGTTTGCCTCTAACTCCGTTTCCCACTCTTTGCCTCTGTTTAACTCTGTTTAATTCTGTTTGCCTCTGTATAACTCTGTTTAACTCTGTTTTCCTCTGTTCAACTCTGTTTCACTCTATTTTACTCTGTATGCCTCTGTTTTACTTGTTTAACTCTGTTGGAATCTGCTTGCCTCTGTTTAACTCAGTTGAACTCTGTTCGCCTCTGTTTAACTCTGTTTAACTCTGCTTGCCTCTGTTTAACTCTGTTTAAATCTGTTTCCCTCTGTTCAGCTCTGTTTAACTCTGCTTAACTCTGTATGCCTCTGTGTACCTCTTTATAAATCTGTATGCCCCTGTTCAACTCTGTTTGCCTGTGTTTAACTCTATTTCACTCTGTTTGCCTCTGTTTAACGATGTTTGAATCTGTATTCCTCTGTTTAACTCTGTTTAACTCTGTTTGCCTCTGTTTAAATCTGTTTAACTCTGTTTGCCTCTGTTCAAATCTGTTTAAATCTGTTTGCCTCTGTTCAACTCTGTTGAACTCTTTTGAATTCTGTTTGCCTCTGTTTATCTTTGTTTAACTCTGTTCGCCTCATTTCAAATCTGTTTAACTCTGTTTGCCTCTGTTCAACTCTGTTTACCTCTTTTGAACTCTGTTCGCCTCTGTTTAACTCTGTATGGCCTCTGTTTAACTCTGTTTCACTCTGTTTGCCTATGTTTAACTCTGCTTAACTCTGTTTGCCTCTGTTTCACTCTGTTAAACTCTGTATACCTCTGCTTATCTCTGTTTAACTCTGTATGCCTCTGTTAAACTGTGTTGAACTATGTTTGCCTCTGTTTCACTCTGTTTAACTCTGCTCGACTCTCTTTAACTCAGTTTAACTCTGTTTAACTTTGTTTAAATCTGTTTGCCTGTTTTTAACGCTGTTTGACTCTGTATTCATCTGTTTAACTCAGTTTAACTCTGTTTGCCTCTGTTTAACTCTGCTTAACTCTGTTTGCCTCTGTTCAACTCTGTATAGATCTGTTTAACGCTGTATGCCTCTGTTTTGCTCTGTTTCACTCAGTTTCCCTCTGTTTGCCTCGTTTTAAATCTGTTTAACTCTGTTGAACTCTGTTTGCCTCTGTTTAACTCTGTTGAACTCTGTTTGCCTCTGTTCAACTCTGATTAACTGTGTGTAACTCTTTATGCCTCTGTTTAATTCTGTTTCACTCAGTTTCCCTCTGTTTGCCTCTTTTTAACTCTGTTTAACTCTGTTGAACTCTGTTTAAATTTGTTTAACTCTGTTCGCCTATGTTTAACCTGTTTAACTCTGCATCACTCTGTTTACCCCTGTTCAACTCTGTTTAACTCTGTTTGCCTGTGTTTAACTCTATTCCACTCTGTTTCCCTCTGTTTAACTCTGTTCGCCTCTCTTTAACTCTGTTTGCCTCTGCTTAACTCTGTTTAAATCTGTTTGCCACCGTTCAACTCTGTTTAACTCTGCTTAACTCTGTATGCCTCTGTGTAACTCTGTATCACTCTGTTTGCCCCTGTTCAACTCTGTTTAACTCTGTTTGCCTGTGTATAACTCTATTTCACTCTCTTTGCCTCTGTTTAAATCTGTTCGCCTCTGTTTAACTCTATTTGCCTCTGTTTAACTCTGTTTAAATCTGTTTGCCACCGTTCAACTCTGTTTAACTCTGCTTAACTCTGTATGCCTCTGTCTAACTCTGTATCACTCTGTGCGTCCCTGTACAACTCTGTTTGCCTGTGTTTAAATCTATTTCACTCTGTTTGCCTCTCTTTAACGCTGTTTGACTCTGTATTCCTCTGTTAAACTCTATTTAACTCTGTTTGCCTCTGTTTAACTCTGTTTGACTCTGTTTGCATCTGTTCAAATCTGTTTAACTCTGTTTGCCTCTGTTCAACTCTGTTTAACTCTGTTTAAATCTGCATGCCTCCGTTTAACACTGTTACACTCAGTTTCCCTCTGTTTCCCTCTTTTTAACTCTTTTTAACTCTATTGAACTCTGTTTGCCTCTGTTTCACTCTGTGAAACTCTGTTCGCCTCTGTTTAACTCTGTATAACTCTGTTTAACTCTGTTCAACTCTCTTTAACTCAGTTTAACTCAGTTTAACACTGTTTGACTCTGTTTGCATCTGTTTAACTCTGTTTAACTCTGTTTGCATCTGTTCACATCTGTTTAACTCTGCTTAACTCTGTATGCCTCTGTTTAACACTGTTTCACTCTGTTTGCCTCTGTCTCACTCAGTTTAACTCTGTTTGCCTCTGTTTAACTCTATTTAACTCTCTTTGCCTCTGCTTAACGCTGTTTAACTCTGTTTGCCTCTCTTTAACTCTGTTTGCCTCTGTTTAACTCAGTTTCCCTCTGTTTGCCTCTGTTTAACTCTGCTTAAATCTGTTTGCCTCTGTTTAACTCTGCTTAACTCTGTTTGCCTCTGTTTCACTCTGTTAAATTACGTATACCTCTGCGTATCTCTGTTTAACTCTGTATGCCTCTGTTAAACTGTGTTGGACTATGTTTGCCTCTGTTTCACTCTGTTTAACTCTGTTCGACTCTCTTTAACTCAGTTTAACTCTGTTTAACTTTGTTTAAATCTGTTTGCCTCTTTTTTAACGCTGTTTGACTCTGTATTCCTCTGTTTAACTCAGTTTAACTCTGTTTGCCTCTGTTTAACTCTGCTTAACTCTGTTTGCCTCTGTTCAACTCTGTTTAGATCTGTTTAACGCTGTATGCCTCTGTTTTGCTCTGTTTCACTCAGTTTCCCTCTGTTTGCCTCTTTTTAAATCTGTTTAACTCTGTTGAACTCTGTTTGCCTCTGTTTAACTCTGTTGAACTCTGTTTGCCTCTGTTCAACTCTGTTTAACTGTGTGTAACTCTGTATGCCTCTGTTTAATTCTGTTTCACTCAGTTTCCCTCTGTTTGCCTCTTTTAAACTCTGTTTAACTCTGCTGAACTCTGTTTAAATTTGTTTAACTCTGTTCGCCTATGTTTAACTCTGTTTAATTCTGCATCACTCTGTTTGCCCCTGTTCAACTCTGTTTAACTCTGTTTGCCTGTGTTTAACTCTATTCCACTCTGTTTGCCTCTGTTTAACTCTGTTCGCCTCTGTTTAACTCTGTTTGCCTCTGCTTAACTCTGTTTAAATCTGTTTGCCACCGTTCAACTCTGTTTAACTCTGCTTAACTCTGTATGCCTCTGTGTAACTCTGTATCACTCTGTTTGCCCCTGTTCAACTCTGTTTAACTCTGTTTGCCTGTGTATAACTCTATTTCACTCTCTTTGCCTCTGTTTAAATCTGTTCGCCTCTGTTTAACTCTGTTTCAATCTGTTTGCCACCGTTCAACTCTGTTTAACTCTGCTTAACTCTGTATGCCTCTGTCTAACTCTGTATCACTCTGTGCGTCCCTGTACAACTCTGTTTGCCTGTGTTTAAATCTATTTCACTCTGTTCGCCTCTGCTTAACTCTGTTTGCCTCTGCTTAACTCTGTTTAAATCTGTTTGCCACCGTTCAACTCTGTTTAACTCTGCTTAACTCTGTATGCCTCTGTGTAACTCTGTATCACTCTGTTTGCCCCTGTTCAACTCTGTTTAACTCTGTTTGCCTGTGTATAACTCTATTTCACTCTCTTTGCCTCTGTTTAAATCTGTTCGCCTCTGTTTAACTCTGTTTGCCTCTGTTTAACTCTGTTTAAATCTGTTTGCCACCGTTCAACTCTGTTTAACTCTGCTTAACTCTGTTTGCCTCTGTCTAACTCTGTATCACTCTGTGCGTCCCTGTTCAACTCTGTCTGCCTGTGTTTAACTCTATTTCACTCTGTTTGCCTCTGTTTAACGCTGTTTGACTCTGTATTCCTCTGTTAAACTCTATTTAACTCTGTTTGCCTCTATTTAACTCTGTTTAACTCTGCCTCTGTTCAAATCTGTTTAACTCTGTTTGTCTCTGTTCAACTCTGTTTAACTCTCTTTGAATCTGCATGCCTCTGTTTAACTCTGTAACACTCAGTTTCCCTCTGTTTCCCACTTTCTAACTCTTTTTGACTCTATTGAACTCGGTTTGCCTCTGTTTAACTCTGTGGAACTCTGTTCGCCTCTGTTTAACTCTGTATAACTCTGTTTAACTCTGTTTAACTCTGTTTGACTCTCTTTAACTCAGTTTAACTCTGTTTAACACCGTTTAACTCTGTTTGCCTCTGTTTAACTCTGTTTGCATCTGTTCAAATATGTTTAACTCTGCTTAACTCTGTATGCCTCTGTTTAACACTGTTTCACTCTGTTTGCCTCTGTTTAATTCCGTTTAATTCTGTTTGCCTCTGTTTAACTCTGTTTAACTCTGTTTGCCTCTGTTTAACTCTATTTAACTCTCTTTGCCTCTGTTTAACGCTGTTTAACTCTGTTTGCCTCTGTTTAACTCTGTTTGCCTCTAACTCCGTTTCCCACTCTTTGCCTCTGTTTAACTCTGTTTAATTCTGTTTGCCTCTGTATAACTCTGTTTAACTCTGTTTTCCTCTGTTCAACTCTGTTTCACTCTATTTTACTCTGTATGCCTCTGTTTAACTTGTTTAACTCTGTTGGAATCTGCTTGCCTCTGTTTAACTCAGTTGAACTCTGTTCGCCTCTGTTTAACTCTGTTTAACTCTGCTTGCCTCTGTTTAAATCTGTTTAAATCTGTTTCCCTCTGTTCAGCTCTGTTTAACTCTGCTTAACTCTGTATGCCTCTGTGCACCTCTGTATAACTCTGTATGCCCCTGTTCAACTCTGTTTGCCTGTGTTTCACTCTATTTCACTCTGTTTAACTCTGTTTAACTCTGTTTGCCTCTGTTTAAATCTGTTTAACTCTGTTTGCCTCTGTTCAAATCTGTTTAACTCTTTTGAATTCTGTTTGCCTCTGTTTATCTATGTTTAATTCTGTTCGCCTCATTTCAAATCTGTTTAACTCTGTTTGCCTCTGTTCAACTCTGTTTACCTCTTTTGAACTCTGTTTGCCTCTGTTTAACTCTGTTCGCCTCTGTTTAACTCTGTTTAACTCTGTTTAACTCTGTATGGCCTCTGTTTAACTCTGTTTCAATCTGTTTGCCTATGTATAACTCTGCTTAACTCTGTTTGCCTCTGTTTCACTCTGTTAAACTCTGTATACCTCTGCTTATCTCTGTTTAACTCTGTATGCCTCTGTTAAACTGTGTTGAACTATGTTTGCCTCTGTTTCACTCTGTTTAACTCTGTTCGACTCTCTTTAACTCAGTTTAACTCTGTTTAACTTTGTTTAAATCTGTTTGCCTCTTTTTAACGCTGTTTGACTCTGTATTCATCTGTTTAACTCAGTTTAACTCTGTTTGCCTCTGTTTAACTCTGCTTACCTCTGTTTGCCTCTGTTCAACGCTGTTTAGATCTGTTTAACGCTGTATGCCTCTGTTTTGCTCTGTTTCACTCAGTTTCCCTCTGTTTGCCTCTTTTTAAATCTGTTTAACTCTGTTGAACTCTGTTTGCCTCTGTTTAACTCTGTTGAACTCTGTTTGCCTCTGTTTAACTCTGCTTAAATCTGTTTGCCTCTGTTTAACTCTGCTTAACTCTGTTTGCCTCTGTTTCACTCTGTTAAACTACGTATACCTCTGCTTATCTCTGTTTAACTCTGTATGCCTCTGTTAAACTGTGTTGAACTATGTTTGCCTCTGTTTCACTCTGTTTAACTCTGTTCGACTCTCTTTAACTCAGTTTAACTCTGTTTAACTTTGTTTAAATCTGTTTGCCTCTTTTTAATGCTGTTTGACTCTGTATTCCTCTGTTTAACTCAGTTTAACTCTGTTTGCCTCTGTTTAACTCTGTTTGCCTCTGTTCAACTCTGTTTAGATCTGTTTAACGCTGAATGCCTCTGTTTTACTCTGTTTCACTCAGTTTCCCTCTGTTTGCCTCTTTTTAACTCTGTTTAACACTGTTGAACTCTGTTTGCCTCTGTTTAACTCTGTTTAACTCTGTTTGCCTCTGTTCAACTCTGATTAACTGTGTGTAACTCTGTATGCCTCTGTTTAACTCTTTTTCACTCAGTTTCCCTCTGTTTGCCTCTTTTTAACTCTGTTTAACTCTGTTGAACTCTGTTTAAATTTGTTTAACTCTGTTCGCCTATGTTTAACTCTGTTTAACTCTGCATCACTCTGTTTGCCCCTGTTCAACTCTGTTTAACTCTGTTTGCCTGTGTTTAACTCTGTTCCACTCTGTTTGCCTCTGTTTAACTCTGTGCGCCTCTGTTTAACTCTGTTTGCCTCTGTTTAACTCTGTTTAAATCTGTTTGCCACCGTTCAACTCTGTTTAACTCTGCTTAACTCTGTATGCCTCTGTGTAACTCTGTATCACTCTGTTTGCCCCTGTTCAACTCTGTTTAACTCTGTTTGCCTGTGTATATCTCTATTTCACTCTCTTTGCCTCTGTTTAAATCTGTTCACCTCTGTTTAACTCTGTTTGCATCTGTTTAACTCTGTTTAAATCTGTTTGCCACCGTTCAACTCTGTTTAACTCTGCTTAACTCTGTATGCCTCTGTGTAACTCTGTATCACTCTGTTTGCCCCTGTTCAACTCTGTTTAACTCTGTTTGCCTGTGTATAACTCTATTTCACTCTGTTTGCCTCTGTTTAAATCTGTTCGCCTCTGTTTAACTCTGTTTGCCTCTGTTTAACTCTGTTTAAATCTGTTTGCCACCGTTCAACTCTGTTTAACTCTGCTTAACTCTGTTTGCCTCTGTCTAACTCTGTATCACTCTGTGCGTCCCTGTTCAACTCTGTCTGCCTGTGTTTAACTCTATTTCACTCTGTTTGCCTCTGTTTAACGCTGTTTGACTCTGTATTCCTCTGTTAAACTCTATTTAACTCTGTTTGCCTCTATTTAACTCTGTTTAACTCTGCCTCTGTTCAAATCTGTTCAACTCTGTTTGCCTCTGTTCAACTCTGTTTAACTCTGTTTGAATCTGCATGCCTCCGTTTAACTCTGTAACACTCAGTTTCCCTCTGTTTCCCTCTTTTTAACTCTTTTTGACTCTATTGAACTCTGTTTGCCTCTGTTTAACTCTGTGTAACTCTGTTCGCCTCTGTTTAACTCTGTATAACTCTGTTTAACTGTTTAACTCTGTTCGACTCTCTTTAACTCAGTTTAACTCTGTTTAACACCGTTTAACTCTGTTTGCCTCTGTTTAACTCTGTTTGCATCTGTTCAAATATGTTTAACTCTGCTTAACTCTGTATGCCTCTGTTTAACACTGTTTTACTCTGTTTGCCTCTGTTTAATTCCGTTTAATTCTGTTTGCCTCTGTTTAACTCTGTTTAACTTTGTTTGCCTCTGTTTAACTCTATTTAACTCTCTTTGCCTCTGTTTAACGCTGTTTAACTCTGTTTGCCTCTGTTTAACTCTGTTTGCCTCTAACTCCGTTTCCCACTCTTTGCCTCTGTTTAACTCTGTTTAATTCTGTTTGCCTCTGTATAACTCTGTTTAACTCTGTTTTCCTCTGTTCAACTCTGTTTCACTCTATTTTACTCTGTATGCCTCTGTTTTACTTGTTTAACTCTGTTGGAATCTGCTTGCCTCTGTTTAACTCAGTTGAACTCTGTTCGCCTCTGTTTAACTCTGTTTAACTCTGCTTGCCTCTGTTTAACTCTGTTTAAATCTGTTTCCCTCTGTTCAGCTCTGTTTAACTCTGCTTAACTCTGTATGCCTCTGTGTACCTCTTTATAAATCTGTATGCCCCTGTTCAACTCTGTTTGCCTGTGTTTAACTCTATTTCACTCTGTTTGCCTCTGTTTAACGATGTTTGAATCTGTATTCCTCTGTTTAACTCTGTTTAACTCTGTTTGCCTCTGTTTAAATCTGTTTAACTCTGTTTGCCTCTGTTCAAATCTGTTTAAATCTGTTTGCCTCTGTTCAACTCTGTTGAACTCTTTTGAATTCTGTTTGCCTCTGTTTATCTTTGTTTAACTCTGTTCGCCTCATTTCAAATCTGTTTAACTCTGTTTGCCTCTGTTCAACTCTGTTTACCTCTTTTGAACTCTGTTCGCCTCTGTTTAACTCTGTTTAACTCTGCATCACTCTGTTTGCCCCTGTTCAACTCTGTTTAACTCTGTTTGCCTGTGTTTAACTCTGTTCCACTCTGTTTGCCTCTGTTTAACTCTGTGCGCCTCTGTTTAACTCTGTTTGCCTCTGTTTAACTCTGTTTAACTCTGCCTCTGTTCAAATCTGTTCAACTCTGTTTGCCTCTGTTCAACTCTGTTTAACTCTGTTTGAATCTGCATGCCTCCGTTTAACTCTGTAACACTCAGTTTCCCTCTGTTTCCCTCTTTTTAACTCTTTTTGACTCTATTGAACTCTGTTTGCCTCTGTTTAACTCTGTGTAACTCTGTTCGCCTCTGTTTAACTCTGTATAACTCTGTTTAACTGTTTAACTCTGTTCGACTCTCTTTAACTCAGTTTAACTCTGTTTAACACCGTTTAACTCTGTTTGCCTCTGTTTAACTCTGTTTGCATCTGTTCAAATATGTTTAACTCTGCTTAACTCTGTATGCCTCTGTTTAACACTGTTTTACTCTGTTTGCCTCTGTTTAATTCCGTTTAATTCTGTTTGCCTCTGTTTAACTCTGTTTAACTTTGTTTGCCTCTGTTTAACTCTATTTAACTCTCTTTGCCTCTGTTTAACGCTGTTTAACTCTGTTTGCCTCTGTTTAACTCTGTTTGCCTCTAACTCCGTTTCCCACTCTTTGCCTCTGTTTAACTCTGTTTAATTCTGTTTGCCTCTGTATAACTCTGTTTAACTCTGTTTTCCTCTGTTCAACTCTGTTTCACTCTATTTTACTCTGTATGCCTCTGTTTTACTTGTTTAACTCTGTTGGAATCTGCTTGCCTCTGTTTAACTCAGTTGAACTCTGTTCGCCTCTGTTTAACTCTGTTTAACTCTGCTTGCCTCTGTTTAACTCTGTTTAAATCTGTTTCCCTCTGTTCAGCTCTGTTTAACTCTGCTTAACTCTGTATGCCTCTGTGTACCTCTTTATAAATCTGTATGCCCCTGTTCAACTCTGTTTGCCTGTGTTTAACTCTATTTCACTCTGTTTGCCTCTGTTTAACGATGTTTGAATCTGTATTCCTCTGTTTAACTCTGTTTAACTCTGTTTGCCTCTGTTTAAATCTGTTTAACTCTGTTTGCCTCTGTTCAAATCTGTTTAAATCTGTTTGCCTCTGTTCAACTCTGTTGAACTCTTTTGAATTCTGTTTGCCTCTGTTTATCTTTGTTTAACTCTGTTCGCCTCATTTCAAATCTGTTTAACTCTGTTTGCCTCTGTTCAACTCTGTTTACCTCTTTTGAACTCTGTTCGCCTCTGTTTAACTCTGTTTAACTCTGCATCACTCTGTTTGCCCCTGTTCAACTCTGTTTAACTCTGTTTGCCTGTGTTTAACTCTGTTCCACTCTGTTTGCCTCTGTTTAACTCTGTGCGCCTCTGTTTAACTCTGTTTGCCTCTGTTTAACTCTGCTTAAATCTGTTTGCCACCGTTCAACTCTGTTTAACTCTGCTTAACTCTGTATGCCTCTGTGTAACTCTGTATCACTCTGTTTGCCCCTGTTCAACTCTGTTTAACTCTGTTTGCCTGTGTATATCTCTATTTCACTCTCTTTGCCTCTGTTTAAATCTGTTCACCTCTGTTTAACTCTGTTTGCATCTGTTTAACTCTGTTTAAATCTGTTTGCCACCGTTCAACTCTGTTTAACTCTGCTTAACTCTGTATGCCTCTGTGTAACTCTGTATCACTCTGTTTGCCCCTGTTCAACTCTGTTTAACTCTGTTGAACTCTGTTTGCCTCTGTTCAACTCTGATTAACTGTGTGTAACTCTTTATGCCTCTGTTTAATTCTGTTTCACTCAGTTTCCCTCTGTTTGCCTCTTTTTAACTCTGTTTAACTCTGTTGAACTCTGTTTAAATTTGTTTAACTCTGTTCGCCTATGTTTAACCTGTTTAACTCTGCATCACTCTGTTTACCCCTGTTCAACTCTGTTTAACTCTGTTTGCCTGTGTTTAACTCTATTCCACTCTGTTTCCCTCTGTTTAACTCTGTTCGCCTCTCTTTAACTCTGTTTGCCTCTGCTTAACTCTGTTTAAATCTGTTTGCCACCGTTCAACTCTGTTTAACTCTGCTTAACTCTGTATGCCTCTGTGTAACTCTGTATCACTCTGTTTGCCCCTGTTCAACTCTGTTTAACTCTGTTTGCCTGTGTATAACTCTATTTCACTCTCTTTGCCTCTGTTTAAATCTGTTCGCCTCTGTTTAACTCTATTTGCCTCTGTTTAACTCTGTTTAAATCTGTTTGCCACCGTTCAACTCTGTTTAACTCTGCTTAACTCTGTATGCCTCTGTCTAACTCTGTATCACTCTGTGCGTCCCTGTACAACTCTGTTTGCCTGTGTTTAAATCTATTTCACTCTGTTTGCCTCTCTTTAACGCTGTTTGACTCTGTATTCCTCTGTTAAACTCTATTTAACTCTGTTTGCCTCTGTTTAACTCTGTTTGACTCTGTTTGCATCTGTTCAAATCTGTTTAACTCTGTTTGCCTCTGTTCAACTCTGTTTAACTCTGTTTAAATCTGCATGCCTCCGTTTAACACTGTTACACTCAGTTTCCCTCTGTTTCCCTCTTTTTAACTCTTTTTAACTCTATTGAACTCTGTTTGCCTCTGTTTCACTCTGTGAAACTCTGTTCGCCTCTGTTTAACTCTGTATAACTCTGTTTAACTCTGTTCAACTCTCTTTAACTCAGTTTAACTCAGTTTAACACTGTTTGACTCTGTTTGCATCTGTTTAACTCTGTTTAACTCTGTTTGCATCTGTTCACATCTGTTTAACTCTGCTTAACTCTGTATGCCTCTGTTTAACACTGTTTCACTCTGTTTGCCTCTGTCTCACTCAGTTTAACTCTGTTTGCCTCTGTTTAACTCTATTTAACTCTCTTTGCCTCTGCTTAACGCTGTTTAACTCTGTTTGCCTCTCTTTAACTCTGTTTGCCTCTGTTTAACTCAGTTTCCCTCTGTTTGCCTCTGTTTAACTCTGCTTAAATCTGTTTGCCTCTGTTTAACTCTGCTTAACTCTGTTTGCCTCTGTTTCACTCTGTTAAATTACGTATACCTCTGCGTATCTCTGTTTAACTCTGTATGCCTCTGTTAAACTGTGTTGGACTATGTTTGCCTCTGTTTCACTCTGTTTAACTCTGTTCGACTCTCTTTAACTCAGTTTAACTCTGTTTAACTTTGTTTAAATCTGTTTGCCTCTTTTTAACGCTGTTTGACTCTGTATTCCTCTGTTTAACTCAGTTTAACTCTGTTTGCCTCTGTTTAACTCTGCTTAACTCTGTTTGCCTCTGTTCAACTCTGTTTAGATCTGTTTAACGCTGTATGCCTCTGTTTTGCTCTGTTTCACTCAGTTTCCCTCTGTTTGCCTCTTTTTAAATCTGTTTAACTCTGTTGAACTCTGTTTGCCTCTGTTTAACTCTGTTGAACTCTGTTTGCCTCTGTTCAACTCTGTTTAACTGTGTGTAACTCTGTATGCCTCTGTTTAATTCTGTTTCACTCAGTTTCCCTCTGTTTGCCTCTTTTAAACTCTGTTTAACTCTGCTGAACTCTGTTTAAATTTGTTTAACTCTGTTCGCCTATGTTTAACTCTGTTTAACTCTGCATCACTCTGTTTGCCCCTGTTCAACTCTGTTTAACTCTGTTTGCCTGTGTTTAACTCTATTCCACTCTGTTTGCCTCTGTTTAACTCTGTTCGCCTCTGTTTAACTCTGTTTGCCTCTGCTTAACTCTGTTTAAATCTGTTTGCCACCGTTCAACTCTGTTTAACTCTGCTTAACTCTGTATGCCTCTGTGTAACTCTGTATCACTCTGTTTGCCCCTGTTCAACTCTGTTTAACTCTGTTTGCCTGTGTATAACTCTATTTCACTCTCTTTGCCTCTGTTTAAATCTGTTCGCCTCTGTTTAACTCTGTTTCAATCTGTTTGCCACCGTTCAACTCTGTTTAACTCTGCTTAACTCTGTATGCCTCTGTCTAACTCTGTATCACTCTGTGCGTCCCTGTACAACTCTGTTTGCCTGTGTTTAAATCTATTTCACTCTGTTTGCCTCTCTTTAACGCTGTTTGACTCTGTATTCCTCTGTTAAACTCTATTTAACTCTGTTTGCCTCTCTTTAACTCTGTTTGACTCTGTTTGCCTCTGTTCAAATCTGTTTAACTCTGTTTGCCTCTGTTCAACACTGTTTAAATCTGTTTAAATCTGCATGCCACCGTTTAACTCTGTTACACTCAGTTTCCCTCTGTTTCCCTCTTTTTAACTCTTTTTAACACTATTGAACTCTGTTTGCCTCTGTTTAACTCTGTGTAACTCTGTTCACCTCTGTTTAACTCTGTATAACTCTGTTTAACTCTGTTCAACTCTCTTTAACTCAGTTTAACTCAGTTTAACACTGTTTGACTCTGTTTGCATCTGTTTAACTCTGTTTAACTCTGTTTAACTCTGTTTGCATCTGTTCACATCTGTTTAACTCTGCTTAACTCTGTATGCCTCTGTTTAACACTGTTTCACTCTGTTTGCCTCTGTTTCACTCAGTTTACCTCTGTTTGCCTCTGTTTAACTCTATTTAACTCTCTTTGCCTCTGTTTAACGCTGTTTAACTCTGTTTGCCCCTCTTTAACTCTGTTTGCCTCTGTTTAACTCAGTTTCCCTCTGTTTGCCTCTGTTTCACTCTGTTTAAATCTGTTTGCCTCTGTTTAACTCTGCTTAACTCTATTTGCCTCTGTTTCACTCTGTTAAACTCTGTATACCTCTGCTTATCTCTGTTTAACTCTGTATGCCTCTGTTAAACTGATGAACTATGTTTGTCTCTGTTTCACTCTGTTTAACTCTGTTCGACTCTCTTTAACTCAGTTTAACTCTGTTTAACTTTGTTTAAATCTGTTTGCCTCTTTTTAATGCTGCTTGACTCTGTATTCCTCTGTTTAACTCAGTTTAACTCTGTTTGCCTCTGTTTAACTCTGTTTGCCTCTGTTCAACTCTGTTTAGATCTGTTTAACGCTGTATGCCTCTGTTTTGCTCTGTTTCACTCAGTTTCCCTCTGTTTGCCTCTTTTTAAATCTGTTTAACTCTGTTGAACTCTGTTTGCCTCTGTTTAACTCTGTTGAACTCTGTTTGCCTCTGTTCAACTCTGTTTAACTGTGTGTAACTCTGTATGCCTCTGTTTAATTCTGTTTCACTCAGTTTCCCTCTGTTTGCCTCTTTTAAACTCTGTTTAACTCTGCTGAACTCTGTTTAAATTTGTTTAACTCTGTTCGCCTATGTTTAACTCTGTTTAACTCTGCATCACTCTGTTTGCCCCTGTTCAACTCTGTTTAACTCTGTTTGCCTGTGTTTAACTCTATTCCACTCTGTTTGCCTCTGTTTAACTCTGTTCGCCTCTGTTTAACTCTGTTTGCCTCTGCTTAACTCTGTTTAAATCTGTTTGCCACCGTTCAACTCTGTTTAACTCTGCTTAACTCTGTATGCCTCTGTGTAACTCTGTATCACTCTGTTTGCCCCTGTTCAACTCTGTTTAACTCTGTTTGCCTGTGTATAACTCTATTTCACTCTCTTTGCCTCTGTTTAAATCTGTTCGCCTCTGTTTAACTCTGTTTCAATCTGTTTGCCACCGTTCAACTCTGTTTAACTCTGCTTAACTCTGTATGCCTCTGTCTAACTCTGTATCACTCTGTGCGTCCCTGTACAACTCTGTTTGCCTGTGTTTAAATCTATTTCACTCTGTTTGCCTCTCTTTAACGCTGTTTGACTCTGTATTCCTCTGTTAAACTCTATTTAACTCTGTTTGCCTCTCTTTAACTCTGTTTGACTCTGTTTGCCTCTGTTCAAATCTGTTTAACTCTGTTTGCCTCTGTTCAACTCTGTTTAAATCTGTTTAAATCTGCATGCCACCGTTTAACTCTGTTACACTCAGTTTCCCTCTGTTTCCCTCTTTTTAACTCTTTTTAACACTATTGAACTCTGTTTGCCTCTGTTTAACTCTGTGTAACTCTGTTCACCTCTGTTTAACTCTGTATAACTCTGTTTAACTCTGTTCAACTCTCTTTAACTCAGTTTAACTCAGTTTAACACTGTTTGACTCTGTTTGCATCTGTTTAACTCTGTTTAACTCTGTTTAACTCTGTTTGCATCTGTTCACATCTGTTTAACTCTGCTTAACTCTGTATGCCTCTGTTTAACACTGTTTCACTCTGTTTGCCTCTGTTTCACTCAGTTTACCTCTGTTTGCCTCTGTTTAACTCTATTTAACTCTCTTTGCCTCTGTTTAACGCTGTTTAACTCTGTTTGCCCCTCTTTAACTCTGTTTGCCTCTGTTTAACTCAGTTTCCCTCTGTTTGCCTCTGTTTCACTCTGTTTAAATCTGTTTGCCTCTGTTTAACTCTGCTTAACTCTATTTGCCTCTGTTTCACTCTGTTAAACTCTGTATACCTCTGCTTATCTCTGTTTAACTCTGTATGCCTCTGTTAAACTGATGAACTATGTTTGTCTCTGTTTCACTCTGTTTAACTCTGTTCGACTCTCTTTAACTCAGTTTAACTCTGTTTAACTTTGTTTAAATCTGTTTGCCTCTTTTTAATGCTGCTTGACTCTGTATTCCTCTGTTTAACTCAGTTTAACTCTGTTTGCCTCTGTTTAACTCTGTTTGCCTCTGTTCAACTCTGTTTAGATCTGTTTAACGCTGTATGCCTCTGTTTTGCTCTGTTTCACTCAGTTTCCCTCTGTTTGCCTCTTTTTAAATCTGTTTAACTCTGTTGAACTCTGTTTGCCTCTGTTTAACTCTGTTGAACTCTGTTTGCCTCTGTTCAACTCTGTTTAACTGTGTGTAACTCTGTATGCCTCTGTTTAACTCTGTTTCACTCAGTTTCCCTCTGTTTGCCTCTTTTTAACTCTGTTTAACTCTGCTGAACTCTGTTTAAATTTGTTTAACTCTGTTCGCCTATGTTTAACTCTGTTTAACTCTGCATCACTCTGTTTGCCCCTGTTCAACTCTGTTTAACTCTGTTTGCCTGTGTTTAACTCTGTTCCACTCTGTTTGCCTCTGTTTAACTCTGTTCGCCTCTGTTTAACTCTGTTTGCCTCTGTTTAACTCTGTTTAAATCTGTTTGCCACTGTTCAACTCTGTTTAACTCTGCTTAACTCTGTATGCTTCTGTGTAACTCTGTATCACTCTGTTTGCCCCTGTTCAACTCTGTTTAACTCTGTTTGCCTGTGTATAACTCTATTTCACTCTGTTTGCCTCTGTTTAAATCTGTTCGCCTCTGTTTAACTCTGTTTGCCTCTGTTTAACTCTGTTTAAATCTGCCTCTGTTCAAATCTGTTTAACTCTGCCTCTGTTCAAATCTGTTTAACTCTGTTTGCCTCTGTTCAACTCTGTTTAACTCTGTTTAAATCTGCATGGCTCCGTTTATCTCTATTAAACTCAGTTTCCATCTGTTTCCCACTTTTTAACTCTTTTTGACTCTATTGAACTCTGTTTGCCTCTGTTTAACTCTGTGTAACTCTGTTCGCCTCTGTTTAACTCTATATAACTCTGTTTAACTCTGTTCAACTCTCTTTAACTCAGTTTAACTCTGTTTAACACTGTTTGACTCTGTTTGCATCTGTTTAACTCTGTTTAACTCTGTTTGCATCTGTTCACATCTGTTTAACTCTGCCTAACTCTGTATGCCTCTGTTTAACGCTGTTTCACTCTGTTTGCCTATGTATAACTCTGCTTAACTCTGTTTGCCTCTGTTTCACTCTGTTAAACTCTATATACCTCTGCGTATCTCTGTTTAACTCTGTATGCCTCTGTTAAACTGTGTTGAACTATGTTTGCCTCTGTTTCACTCTGTTTAACTCTGTTCGACTCTCTTTAACTCAGTTTAACTCTGTTTAACTTTGTTTAAATCTGTTTGCCTCTTTTTAACGCTGTTTGACTCTGTATTCCTCTGTATTCCTCTGTTTAACTCAGTTTAACTCTGCTTGCCTCTGTTTAACTCTGTTTGCCTCTGTTCAACTCTGTTTAACTCTGCCTAACTCTGTATGCCTCTGTTTAACGCTGTTTCACTCTGTTTGCCTATGTATAACTCTGCTTAACTCTGTTTGCCTCTGTTTCACTCTGTTAAACTCTATATACCTCTGCGTATCTCTGTTTAACTCTGTATGCCTCTGTTAAACTGTGTTGAACTATGTTTGCCTCTGTTTCACTCTGTTTAACTCTGTTCGACTCTCTTTAACTCAGTTTAACTCTGTTTAACTTTGTTTAAATCTGTTTGCCTCTTTTTAACGCTGTTTGACTCTGTATTCCTCTGTATTCCTCTGTTTAACTCAGTTTAACTCTGCTTGCCTCTGTTTAACTCTGTTTGCCTCTGTTCAACTCTGTTTAGATCTGTTTAACGCTGTATGCCTCTGTTTTGCTCTGTTTCACTCAGTTTCCCTCTGTTTGCCTCTTTTTAAATCTGTTTAACTCTGTTGAACTCTGTTTGCCTCTGTTTAACTCTGTTGAACTCTGTTTGCCTCTGTTCAACTCTGTTTAACTGTGTGTAACTCTGTATGCCTCTGTTTAACACTGTTTCACTCAGTTTCCCTCTGTTTGCCTCTTTTTAACTCTCTTTAACTCTGCTGAACTCTGTTTAAATTTGTTTAACTCTGTTCGCCTATGTTTAACTCTGTTTAACTCTGCATCACTCTGTTTGCCCCTGTTCAACTCTGTTTAACTCTGTTTGCCTGTGTATAACTCTATTTCACTCTCTTTGCCTCTGTTTAAATCTGTTCGCCTCTGTTTAACTCTGTTTCAATCTGTTTGCCACCGTTCTACTCTGTTTAACTCTGCTTAACTCTGTATGCCTCTGTCTAACTCTGTATCACTCTGTGCGTCCCTGTACAACTCTGTTTGCCTGTGTTTAAATCTATTTCACTCTGTTTGCCTCTCTTTAACGCTGTTTGACTCTGTATTCCTCTGTTAAACTCTATTTAACTCTGCTTGCCTCTCTTTAACTCTGTTTGACTCTGTTTGCCTCTGTTCAAATCTGTTTAACTCTGTTTGCCTCTGTTCAACTCTGTTTAAATCTGTTTTAATCTGCAAGCCACCGTTTAACTCTGTTACACTCAGTTTCCCTCTGTTTCCCTCTTTTTAACTCTTTTTAACTCTATTGAACTCTGTTTGCCTCTGTTTAACTCTGTGTAACTCTGTTCACCTCTGTTTAACTCTGTATAACTCTGTTTAACTCTGTTCAACTCTCTTTAACTCAGTTTAACTCAGTTTAACACAGTTTGACTCTGTTTGCATCTGTTTAACTCTGTTTAACTCTGTTTGCATCTGTTCACATCTGTTTAACTCTGCTTAACTCTGTATGCCTCTGTTTAACACTGTTTCACTCTGTTTGCCTCTGTTTCACTCAGTTTACCTCTGTTTGCCTCTGTTTAACTCTATTTAACTCTCTTTGCCTCTGTTTAACGCTGTTTAACTCTGTTTGCCCCTCTTTAACTCTGTTTGCCTCTGTTTAACTCAGTTTCCCTCTGTTTGCCTCTGTTTCACTCTGTTTAAATCTGTTTGCCTCTGTTTAACTCTGCTTAACTCTATTTGCCTCTGTTTCACTCTGTTAAACTCTGTATACCTCTGCTTATCTCTGTTTAACTCTGTATGCCTCTGTTAAACTGATGAACTATGTTTGTCTCTGTTTCACTCTGTTTAACTCTGTTCGACTCTCTTTAACTCAGTTTAACTCTGTTTAACTTTGTTTAAATCTGTTTGCCTCTTTTTAATGCTGCTTGACTCTGTATTCCTCTGTTTAACTCAGTTTAACTCTGTTTGCCTCTGTTTAACTCTGTTTGCCTCTGTTCAACTCTGTTTAGATCTGTTTAACGCTGTATGCCTCTGTTTTGCTCTGTTTCACTCAGTTTCCCTCTGTTTGCCTCTTTTTAAATCTGTTTAACTCTGTTGAACTCTGTTTGCCTCTGTTTAACTCTGTTGAACTCTGTTTGCCTCTGTTCAACTCTGTTTAACTGTGTGTAACTCTGTATGCCTCTGTTTAACTCTGTTTCACTCAGTTTCCCTCTGTTTGCCTCTTTTTAACTCTGTTTAACTCTGCTGAACTCTGTTTAAATTTGTTTAACTCTGTTCGCCTATGTTTAACTCTGTTTAACTCTGCATCACTCTGTTTGCCCCTGTTCAACTCTGTTTAACTCTGTTTGCCTGTGTTTAACTCTGTTCCACTCTGTTTGCCTCTGTTTAACTCTGTTCGCCTCTGTTTAACTCTGTTTGCCTCTGTTTAACTCTGTTTAAATCTGTTTGCCACTGTTCAACTCTGTTTAACTCTGCTTAACTCTGTATGCTTCTGTGTAACTCTGTATCACTCTGTTTGCCCCTGTTCAACTCTGTTTAACTCTGTTTGCCTGTGTATAACTCTATTTCACTCTGTTTGCCTCTGTTTAAATCTGTTCGCCTCTGTTTAACTCTGTTTGCCTCTGTTTAACTCTGTTTAAATCTGCCTCTGTTCAAATCTGTTTAACTCTGCCTCTGTTCAAATCTGTTTAACTCTGTTTGCCTCTGTTCAACTCTGTTTAACTCTGTTTAAATCTGCATGGCTCCGTTTATCTCTATTAAACTCAGTTTCCATCTGTTTCCCACTTTTTAACTCTTTTTGACTCTATTGAACTCTGTTTGCCTCTGTTTAACTCTGTGTAACTCTGTTCGCCTCTGTTTAACTCTATATAACTCTGTTTAACTCTGTTCAACTCTCTTTAACTCAGTTTAACTCTGTTTAACACTGTTTGACTCTGTTTGCATCTGTTTAACTCTGTTTAACTCTGTTTGCATCTGTTCACATCTGTTTAACTCTGCCTAACTCTGTATGCCTCTGTTTAACGCTGTTTCACTCTGTTTGCCTATGTATAACTCTGCTTAACTCTGTTTGCCTCTGTTTCACTCTGTTAAACTCTATATACCTCTGCGTATCTCTGTTTAACTCTGTATGCCTCTGTTAAACTGTGTTGAACTATGTTTGCCTCTGTTTCACTCTGTTTAACTCTGTTCGACTCTCTTTAACTCAGTTTAACTCTGTTTAACTTTGTTTAAATCTGTTTGCCTCTTTTTAACGCTGTTTGACTCTGTATTCCTCTGTATTCCTCTGTTTAACTCAGTTTAACTCTGCTTGCCTCTGTTTAACTCTGTTTGCCTCTGTTCAACTCTGTTTAACTCTGCCTAACTCTGTATGCCTCTGTTTAACGCTGTTTCACTCTGTTTGCCTATGTATAACTCTGCTTAACTCTGTTTGCCTCTGTTTCACTCTGTTAAACTCTATATACCTCTGCGTATCTCTGTTTAACTCTGTATGCCTCTGTTAAACTGTGTTGAACTATGTTTGCCTCTGTTTCACTCTGTTTAACTCTGTTCGACTCTCTTTAACTCAGTTTAACTCTGTTTAACTTTGTTTAAATCTGTTTGCCTCTTTTTAACGCTGTTTGACTCTGTATTCCTCTGTATTCCTCTGTTTAACTCAGTTTAACTCTGCTTGCCTCTGTTTAACTCTGTTTGCCTCTGTTCAACTCTGTTTAGATCTGTTTAACGCTGTATGCCTCTGTTTTGCTCTGTTTCACTCAGTTTCCCTCTGTTTGCCTCTTTTTAAATCTGTTTAACTCTGTTGAACTCTGTTTGCCTCTGTTTAACTCTGTTGAACTCTGTTTGCCTCTGTTCAACTCTGTTTAACTGTGTGTAACTCTGTATGCCTCTGTTTAACACTGTTTCACTCAGTTTCCCTCTGTTTGCCTCTTTTTAACTCTCTTTAACTCTGCTGAACTCTGTTTAAATTTGTTTAACTCTGTTCGCCTATGTTTAACTCTGTTTAACTCTGCATCACTCTGTTTGCCCCTGTTCAACTCTGTTTAACTCTGTTTGCCTGTGTATAACTCTATTTCACTCTCTTTGCCTCTGTTTAAATCTGTTCGCCTCTGTTTAACTCTGTTTCAATCTGTTTGCCACCGTTCTACTCTGTTTAACTCTGCTTAACTCTGTATGCCTCTGTCTAACTCTGTATCACTCTGTGCGTCCCTGTACAACTCTGTTTGCCTGTGTTTAAATCTATTTCACTCTGTTTGCCTCTCTTTAACGCTGTTTGACTCTGTATTCCTCTGTTAAACTCTATTTAACTCTGCTTGCCTCTCTTTAACTCTGTTTGACTCTGTTTGCCTCTGTTCAAATCTGTTTAACTCTGTTTGCCTCTGTTCAACTCTGTTTAAATCTGTTTTAATCTGCAAGCCACCGTTTAACTCTGTTACACTCAGTTTCCCTCTGTTTCCCTCTTTTTAACTCTTTTTAACTCTATTGAACTCTGTTTGCCTCTGTTTAACTCTGTGTAACTCTGTTCACCTCTGTTTAACTCTGTATAACTCTGTTTAACTCTGTTCAACTCTCTTTAACTCAGTTTAACTCAGTTTAACACAGTTTGACTCTGTTTGCATCTGTTTAACTCTGTTTAACTCTGTTTGCATCTGTTCACATCTGTTTAACTCTGCTTAACTCTGTATGCCTCTGTTTAACACTGTTTCACTCTGTTTGCCTCTGTTTCACTCAGTTTACCTCTGTTTGCCTCTGTTTAACTCTATTTAACTCTCTTTGCCTCTGTTTAACGCTGTTTAACTCTGTTTGCCTCTCTTTAACTCTGTTTGCCTCTGTTTAAATCAGTTTCCCTCTGTTTGCCTCTGTTTAACTCTGTTTAAATCTGTTTGCCTCTGTTTAACTCTGCTTAACTCTATTTGCCTCTGTTTCACTCTGTTAAACTCTGTATACCTCTGCTTATCTCTGTTTAACTCTGTATGCCTCTGTTAAACTGTTGAACTATGTTTGTCTCTGTTTCACTCTGTTTAACTCTGTTCGACTCTCTTTAACTCAGTTTAACTCTGTTTAACTTTGTTTAAATCTGTTTGCCTCTTTTTAATGCTGCTTGACTCTGTATTCCTCTGTTTAACTCAGTTTAACTCTGTTTGCCTCTGTTTAACTCTGTTTGCCTCTGTTCAACTCTGTTTAGATCTGTTTAACGCTGTATGCCTCTGTTTTACTCTGTTTCACTCTGTGCCCCTCTGTTTGCCTCTTTTTACCTCTGTTTAACTCTGTTGAACTCTGTTTGCCTCTGTTTAACTCTGGTTAACTCTGCCTCTGTTCAACTCTGTTTAACTGTGTGTAACTCTGTATGCCTCTGTTTAACTCTGTTTCACTCAGTTTCCCTCTGTTTGCCTCTTTTTAACTCTGTTTAACTCTGTTGAACTCTGTTTAAATTTGTTTAACTCTGTTCGCCTATGTTTAACTCTGTTTAACTCTGCAACACTCTGTTTGCCCCTGTTCAACTCTGTTTAACTCTGTTTGCCTGTGTTTAACTCTGTTCCACTCTGTTTGCCTCTGTTTAACTCTGTTCGCCTCTGTTTAACTCTGTTTGCCTCTGTTTAACTCTGTTTAAATCTGTTTGCCACTGTTCAACTCTGTTTAACTCCGCTTAACTCTGTATGCTTCTGTGTAACTCTGTATCACTCTGTTTGCCCCTTTTCAACTCTGTTTAACTCTGTTTGCCTGTGTATAACTCTATTTCACTCTGTTTGCCTCTGTTTAAATCTGTTCGCCTCTGTTTAACTCTGTTTGCCTCTGTTTAACTCTGTTTAAATCTGTTTGCCACCGTTCAACTCTGTTTAACTCTGCTTAACTCTGTATGCCACTGTCTAACTCTGTATTACTCTGTGCGTCCCTGATCAACTCTGTCTGCCTGTGTTTAACTCTATTTCACTCTGTTTGCCTCTGTTTAACGCTGTTTGACTCTGTATTCCTCTGTTAAACTCTATTTAACTCTTTTTGCCTCTGTTTAACTCTGTTTAACTCTGCCTCTGTTCAAATCTGTTTAACTCTGTTTGCCTCTGTTCAACTCTGTTTAACTCTGTTTAAATCTGCATGCCTCCGTTTATCTCTATTACACTCAGTTTCCGTCTGTTTCCCACTTTTTAACTCTTTTTGACTCTATTGAACTCTGTTTGCCTCTGTTTAACTCTGTGTAACTCTGTTCGCCTCTGTTTAACTCTATATAACTCTGTTTAACTCTGTTCAACTCTCTTTAACTCAGTTTAACTCTGTTTAACACTGTTTGACTCTGTTTGCATCTGTTTAACTCTGTTTAACTCTGTTTGCATCTGTTCACATCTGTTTAACTCTGCCAAACTCTGTTTGCCTCTGCTAAATTTTGTTTGCCTCTAACTCCGTTTCCCACTCTTTGCCTCTGTTTAACTCTGTTTAATTCTGTTTGCCTCTGTATAACTCTGTTTAACTCTGTTTGCCTCTGTTCAACTCTGTTTCACTCTATTTTACTCTGTATGCCTCTGTTTTACTTGTTTAACTCTGTTGGAATCTGCTTGCCTCTGTTTAACTCAGTTGAACTCTGTTCGCCTCTGTTTAACTCTGTTTAACTCTGCTTGCCTCTGTTTAACTCTGTTTAAATCTGTTTCCCTCTGTTCAGCTCTGTTTAACTCTGCTTAACTCTGTATGCCTCTGTGTACCTCTGTATAACTCTGTATGCCCCTGTTCAACTCTGTTTGCCTGTGTTTAACTCTATTTCACTCTGTTTGCCTCTGTTTAACGATGTTTGAATCTGTATTCCCCTGTTTAACTCTGTTTAACTCTGTTTGCCTCTGTTTAAATCTGTTTAACTCCGTTTGCCTCTGTTCAAATCTGTTTAAATCTGTTTGCCTCTGTTCAACTCTGTTTAACTCTTTTGAATTCTGTTTGCCTCTGTTTATCTCTGTTTAACTCTGTTCGCCTCAGTTCAAATCTGTTTAACTCTGTTTGCCTCTGTTCAACTCTGTTTACCTCTTTTGAACTCTGTTTGCCTCTGTTTAACTCTGTTCGCCTCTGTTTAACTCTGTTTAACTCTGTTTCACTCTGTTTGCCTATGTATAACTCTGCTTAACTCTGTTTGCCTCTGTTTCACTCTGTTAAACTCTGTATACCTCTGCTTATCTCTGTTTAACTCTGTATGCCTCTGTTAAACTGTGTTGAACTATGTTTGCCTCTGTTTCACTCTGTTTAACTCTGTTCGACTCTCTTTAACTCAGTTTAACTCTGTTTAACTTTGTTTAAATCTGTTTGCCTCTTTTTAACGCTGTTTGACTCTGTATTCCTCTGTTTAACTCCGTTTAACTCTGTTTGCCTCTGTTTAACTCTGCTTAACTCTGTTTGCCTCTGTTCAACTCTGTTTAGATCTGTTTAACGCTGTATGCCTCTGTTTTGCTCTGTTTCACTCAGTTTCCCTCTGTTTGCCTCTTTTTAAATCTGTTTAACTCTGTTGAACTCTGTTTGCCTCTGTTTAACTCTGTTGAACTCTGTTTGCCTCTTTTCAACTCTGTTTAACTGTGTGTAACTCTGTATGCCTCTGTTTAACTCTGTTTCACTCAGTTTCCCTCTGTTTGCCTCTTTTTAACTCTGTTTAACTCTGCATCACTCTGTTTGCCCCTGTTCAACTCTGTTTAACTCTGTTTGCCTGTGTTTAACTCTATTCCACTCTGTTTGCCTCTGTTTAACTCTGTTCGCCTCTGTTTAACTCTGTTTGCCTCTGCTTAACTCTGTTTAAATCTGTTTGCCACCGTTCAACTCTGTTTAACTCTGCTTAACTCTGTATGCCTCTGTGTAACTCTGTATCACTCTGTGCGTCCCTGTACAACTCTGTTTGCCTGTGTTTAAATCTATTTCACTCTGTTTGCCTCTCTTTAACGCTGTTTGACTCTGTATTCCTCTGTTAAACTCTATTTAACTCTGTTTGCCTCTCTTTAACTCTGTTTGACTCTGTTTGCCTCTGTTCAAATCTGTTTAACTCTGTTTGCCTCTGTTCAACTCTGTTTAAATCTGTTTAAATCTGCATGCCACCGTTTAACTCTGTTACACTCAGTTTCCCTCTGTTTCCCTCTTTTTAACTCATTTTAAATCTATTGAACTCTGTTTGCCTCTGTTTAACTCCCTTTAACTCAGTTTAACTCAGTTTAACACTGTTTGACTCTGTTTGCATCTGTTTAACTCTGTTTGCATCTGTTCACATCTGTTTAACTCTGCTTAACTCTGTATGCCTCTGTTTAACACTGTTTCACTCTGTTTGCCTCTGTTTCACTCAGTTTACCTCTGTTTGCCTCTGTTTAACTCTATTTAACTCTCTTTGCCTCTGTTTAAACGCTGTTTAACTCTGTTTGCCTCTCTTTAACTCTGTTTGCCTCTGTTTACGCAGTTTCCCTCTGTTTGCCTTGTTTAACTCTGTTTAACTCTGTTTGCCTCTCTTTAACTCTGTTTGCCTCTGTTTAACTCAGTTTCCTCTGTTTGCCTCTGTTTAACATTGTTTAAATCTGTTTGCCTCTTTTTAACGCTGTGTGACTCTGTACTCCTCTGTTTAACTCAGTTTAAACTCTGTTTGCCTCTGTTTAACTCTGCTTAACTCTGTTTGCCTCTGTTCAACTCTGTTTAGATCTGTTTAACGCTGTATGCCTCTGTTTTGCTCTGTTTCACTCAGTTTCCCTCTGTTTGCCTCTTTTTAAATCTGTTTAACTCTGTTGAACTCTGTTTGCCTCTGTTTAACTCTGGTTAACTCTGTTTGCCTCTGTTCAACTCTGTTTAACTGTGTGTAACTCTGTATGCCTCTGTTTAACTCTGTTTCACTCAGTTTCCCTCTGTTTGCCTCTTTTTAACTCTGTTTAACTCTGTTGAACTCTGTTTAAATTTGTTTAACTCTGTTCGCCTATGTTTAACCTGTTTAACTCTGCATCACTCTGTTTACCCCTGTTCAACTCTGTTTAACTCTGTTTGCCTGTGTTTAACTCTATTCCACTCTGTTTGACTCTGTTTTACTCTGTTCACCTCTGTTTAACTCTGTTTGCATCTGTTTAACTCTGTTTAAATCTGTTTGCCACCGTTCAACTCTGTTTAACTCTGCTTAACTCTGTATGCCTCTGTGTAACTCTGTATCACTCTGTTTGCCCCTGTTCAACTCTGTTTAACTCTGTTTGCTTGTGTTTAACTCTGTTCCACTCTGTTTGCCTCTGTTTAACTCTGTTCGCCTCTGTTTAACTCTGTTTGCCTCTGTTTAACTCTGTTTAAATCTGTTTGCCCCTGTTCAACTCTGTTTAACTCTGTTTGCCTGTGTATAACTCTATTTCACTCTGTTTGCCTCTGTTTAAATCTGTTCGCCTCTGTTTAACTCTGTTTGCCTCTGTTTAACTCTGTTTAAATCTGTTTGCCACCGTTCAACTCTGTTTAACTCTGCTTAACTCTGTATGCCTCTGTCTAACTCTGTATTACTCTGTGCGTCCCTGATCAACTCTGTCTGCCTGTGTTTAACTCTATTTCACTCTGTTTGCCCTCTGTTTAACGCTGTTTGACTCTGTATTCCTCTGTTAAACTCTATTTAACTCTGTTTGCCTCTGTTTAACTCTGTTTTAACTCTGCCTCTGTTCAAATCTGTTTTAACTCTGTTTGCCTCTGTTCAACTCTGTTTAACTCTGTTTAAATCTGCATGCCTCCGTTTAACTCTGTTACACTCAGTTTCCCTCTGTTTTCCCACTTTTTAACTCTTTTTGACTCTATTGAACTCTGTTTGCCTCTGTTTAACTCTGTGTACTCTGTTCACCTCTGTTTAACTCTGTATAACTCTGTTAACTCTGTTCAACTCTCTTTAACTCAGTTTAACTCTGTTTAACACTGTTTGACTCTGTTTGCATCTGTTTAACTCTGTTTAACTCTGTTTGCATCTGTTCACATCTGTTTAACTCTGCCTAACTCTGTATGCCTCTGTTTAACTTGTTTAACTCTGTTGGAATCTGCCTGCCTCTGCTTAACTCAGTTGAACTCTCTTCGCCTCTGTTTAACTCTGTTTAACTCTGCTTGCCTCTGTTTAACTCTGTTTAAATCTGTTTCCCTCTGTTCAGCTCTGTTTAACTCTGCTTAACTCTGTATGCCTCTGTGTACCTCTGTATAACTCTGTATGCCCCTGTTCAACTCTGTTTGCCTGTGTTTCACTCTATTTCACTCTGTTTGCCTCTGTTTAACGATGTTTGAATCTGTAATTCCCCTGTTTAACTCTGTTTAACTCTGTTTGCCTCTGTTTAAATCTGTTTAACTCTGTTTGCCTCTGTTCAAAATCTGTTTAAATCTTTTTGCCTCTGTTCAACTCTGTTTAACTCTTTTGAATTCTGTTTGCCTCTGTTTATCTCTGTTTAACTCTGTTCGCCTCAGTTCAAATCTGTTTAAATCTGTTTGCCTCTGTTCAACTCTGTTTACCTCTTTTGAACTCTGTTTGCCTCTGTTTAACTCTGGTTAACTCTGTTTGCCTCTGTTCAACTCTGTTTAACTGTGTGTAACTCTGTATGCCTCTGTTTAACTCTGTTTCACTCAGTTTCCCTCTGTTTGCCTCTTTTTAACTCTGTTTAATCTGTTGAACTCTGTTTAAATTTGTTTAACTCTGTTCGCCTACGTTTAACTCTGTTTAACTCTGCATCACTCTGTTTGCCCCTGTTCAACTCTGTTTAACTCTGTTTGCCTGTGTTTAAATCTATTCCACTCTGTTTGCCTCTGTTTAACTCTGTTCGCCTCTGTTTAACTCTGTTTACCTCTCTTTAACTCTGTTTGCCTCTGTTTTACTCTGTTTCCTCTGTTTGCCTCTGTTTAACTCTGCATCACTCTGTTTGCCTCTGTTTAACTCTGTTTACCTCTGTATGCCTCTGTTTAACACTGTTTCAATCTGTTTGCCTCTGTTTAACTCAGTTTAACTCTGTTTGCCTCTGTTTAACTCTGTTTAACACTGTTTAACTCTGTATGCCTCTGTGTAACTCTGTATCACTCTGTTTGCCCCTGTTCAACTCTGTTGAACTCTGTTTGCCTGTGTATTACTCTATTTCACTCTGTTTGCCTCTGTTTAATTCTGTTCGCCTCTGTTTAACTCTGTTTGCCTCTGTTTAACTCTGTTTAAATCTGTTTGCCACCGTTCAACTCTGTTTAACTCTGCTTAACTCTGTATGCCTCTGTGTAACTCTGTATCACTCTGTTTTCCCCTGTTCAACTCTGTT
Organism: Isurus oxyrinchus; assembly: GCA_026770705.1. Taxonomy (NCBI): domain Eukaryota; kingdom Metazoa; phylum Chordata; class Chondrichthyes; order Lamniformes; family Lamnidae; genus Isurus; species Isurus oxyrinchus. Next base: position 38,889 of record JANJGN010001833.1, on the reverse strand, counting down.
TCAATCTGTTTGCCTGTGTATAACTCTATTTCACTCTGTTTGCCTCTTTTTAACGCTGTTTGACTCTGTTTGCCTCTGTTTAACTCTATGTAACTCTGTTTGCCTCTGTTTAACTCGGTTTGCCTCTGTTCAAATCTGTTTAACTCTGTTTGCCTCTGTTCAACTCTCTTTAACTCTGTATGCCTCTGCTAAGCTCTGTTTAACTCTGTTTAACTCTGTTCGACTCTCTTTAACTCAGTTTAACTCTATTTAACACTGTTTAACTCTGTTTGTCTCTGTTTAACTCTGTTTGCATCTGTTCAAATATGCTTAAATCTGCTTAACTCTGTATGCCTCTGTTTAACACTGTTTCACTCTGTTTGCCTCTGTTTAATTCCGTTTAACTCTGTTTGCCTCTGTTTAACTCTGTTTAACTCTGTTTGCCTCTGTTTAACTCTATTTAACTCTCTTTGCCTCTGTTTAACGCTGTTTAACTCTGTTTGCCTCTGTTTAACTCTGTTTGCCTCTAACTCCGTTTCCCACTCTTTGCCTCTGTTTAACTCTGTTTAATTCTGTTTGCCTCTGTATAACTCTGTTTAACTCTGTTTTCCTCTGTTCAACTCTGTTTCACTCTATTTTACTCTGTATGCCTCTGTTTAACTTGTTTACCTCTGTTGGAATCTGCTTGCCTCTGTTTAACTCAGTTGAACTCTGTTCGCCTCTGTTTAACTCTGTTTAACTCTGCTTGCCTCTGTTTAACTCTGTTTGAATCTGTTTCCCTCTGTTCAGCTCTGTTTAACTCTGCTTAACTCTGTATGCCTCTGTGTACCTCTGTATAACTCTGTATGCCCCTGTTCAACTCTGTTTGCCTGTGTTTAACTCTATTTCACTCTGTTTGCCTCTGTTTAACGATGTTTGAATCTGTATTCCTCTGTTTAACTCTATTTAACTCTGTTTGCCTCTGTTTAAATCTGTTTAACTCTGTTTGCCTCTGTTCAAATCTGTTTAAATCTGTTTGCCTCTGTTCAACTCTGTTTAACTCTTTTGAATTCTGTTTGCCTCTGTTTATCTCTGTTTAACTCTGTTCGCCTCAGTTCAAATCTGTTTAACTCTGTTTGCCTCTGTTCAACTCTGTTTACCTCTTTTGAACTCTGTTTGCCTCTGTTTAACTCTGTTTAACTCTGTTTGCCTCTGTCTAACTCTGTTTAACTCTGTTTAACTCTGTATGCCTCTGTTTAACTCTGTTTCACTCTGTTTGCCTATGTATAACTCTGCTTAACTCTGTTTGCCTCTGTTTCACTCTGTTAAACTCTGTATACCTCTGCTTATCTCTGTTTAACTCTGTATGCCTCTGTTAAACTGTGCTGAACTATGTTTGCCTCTGTTTCACTCTGTTTAACTCTGTTCGACTCTCTTTAACTCAGTTTAACTCTGTTTAACTTTGTTTAAATCTGTTTGCCTCTTTTTAACACTGTTTGACTCTGTATTCCTCTGTTTAACTCAGTTTAACTCTGTTTGCCTCTGTTTAACTCCGTTGAACTCTGTTTGCCTCTGTTCAACTCTGTATAGATCTGTTTAACGCCGTATGCCTCTGTTTTGCTCTGTTTCACACAGTTTCCCTCTGTTTCCCTCTTTTTAACTCTGGTTAACTCTGTTGAACTCTGTTTAAATTTGTTTAACTCTGTTTGCCTATGTTTAACTCTGTTTAGCTCTGCATCACTCTGTTTGCCCCTGTTCAACTCTGTTTAACTCTGTTTGCCTGTGTTTAACTCTATTCCAATCTGTTTGCCTCTGTTTAACTCTGTTCGCCTCTGTTTAACTCTGTTTGCCTCTGTTTAACTCTGTTTAAATCTGTTTGCCACCGTTCAACTCTGTTTAACTCTGCTTAACTCTGTATGCCTCTGTGTAACTCTGTATCACTCTGTTTGCCCCTGTTCAACTCTGTTTAACTCTGTTTGCCTGTGTATAACTCTATTTCACTCTCTTTGCCTCTGTTTAAATCTGTTCGCCTCTGTTTAACTCTGTTTGCCTCTGTTTGACTCTGTTTAAATCTGTTTGCCACCGTTCAACTCTGTTTAACTCTGCTTAACTCTGTATGCCTCTGTCTAACTCTGTATCACTCTGTGCGTCCCTGTTCAACTCTGTTTGCCTGCTTTTTAACTTTATTTCACTCTGTTTGCCTCTGTTTAACGCTGTTTGGCTGTGTATTCCTCTGTTAAACTCTATTTAACTCTGTTTGCCTCTGTTTAACTCTGTTTAACTCTGTTTGCCTCTGTTCAAATCTGTTTAACTCTGTTTGACTCTGTTCAACTCTGTTTAACTCTGTTTAAATCTGCATGCCTCCGTTTAACTCTGTTTAACTCTGTTTCCCTCTGTTTCCCTCTTTTTAACTCTTTTTAACTCTATTGAACTCTGTTTGCCTCTGTTTAACTCTGTGTAACTCTGTTCGCCTCTGTTTAACTCTGTATAACTCTGTATAACTCTGTTCAACTCTCTTTGTTTAACTCTGTTTAAATCTGTTTCCCTCTGTTCAGCTCTGTTTAACTCTGCTTAACTCTGTATGCCTCTGTGTACCTCTGTATCACTCTGTATGCCCCTGTTCAACTCTGTGTGCCTGGGCTTAACTCTATTTCACTCTGTTTGCCTCTGTTAAAGGATGTTTGAATCTGTATTCCTCTGTTTAACTCTATTTAACTCTGTTTGCCTCTGTTTAAATCTGTTTAACTCTGTTTGCCTCTGTTCAACTCTGTTTACCTCTTTTGAACTCTGTTTGCCTATGTATAACTCTGCTTAACTCTGTTTGCCTCTGTTTAACTCTGTTTAACTCTGTATGCCTCTGTTTAACTCTGTTTCACTCTGTTTGCCTATGTATAACTCTGCTTTACTCTGTTTGCCTCTGTTTCACTCTGTTAAACTCTGTATACCTCTGCTTATCTCTGTTTAACTCTGTATGCCTCTGTTAAACTGTGCTGAACTATGTTTGCCTCTATTTCTCTCTGTTTAACTCTGTTTGACTCTCTTTAACTCAGTTAAACTCTGTTTAACTTTGTTTAAATCTGTTTGCCTCTTTTTAACGCTGTTTGACTCTGTATTCCTCTGTTTAACGCTGTTTAACTCTGTTTGCCTCTGTTTAACTCTGTTTGACTCTGTTTGCCTATGTATAACTCTGCTTTACTCTGTTTGCCTCTGTTTCACTCTGTTAAACTCTGTATACCTCTGCTTATCTCTGTTTAACTCTGTATGCCTCTGTTAAACTGTGCTGAACTATGTTTGCCTCTATTTCACTCTGTTTAACTCTGTTTGACTCTCTTTAACTCAGTTAAACTCTGTTTAACTTTGTTTCAATCTGTTTGCTTCTTTTTAACGCTGTTTGACTCTGTATTCCTCTGTTTAACTCAGTTTAACTCTGTTTGCCTCTGTTTAACTCTGTTTGCCTCTGTTCAACTCTGTTTAACTGTGTGTAACTCTGTATGCCTCTGTTTAACTCTGTTTCACTCAGTTTCCCTCTGTTCGCCTCTTTTTAATTCTGTTTAACTCTGTTGAACTCTGTTTGCCTCTGTTTAACTCTGTTTAACTCTGTTTGCCTCTGTTCAACTCTGTTTAACTCTACTGAATTCTGTTTGCCTCTGTTTAACTCTGTTTAACTCTGTTCGCCTCAGTTCAAATCTGTTTAACTCTGTTTGCCTCTGTTCAACTCTGTTTACCTCTTTTGAACTCTGTTTGCCTCTGTTTAACTCTGTTCGCCTCTGTTTAACTCTGTTTAACTCTGTTTAACTCTGTTTAACTCTGTATGCCTCTGTTTAACTCTGTTTCACTCTGTTTGCCTATGTATAACTCTGCCTAACTCTGTTTGCCTCTGTTTCACTCTGTTAAACTCTGTATACCTCTGCTTATCTCTGTTTAACTCTGTATGCCTCTGTTAAACTGTGTTGAACTATGTTTGCCTCTGTTTCACTCTGTTTGACTCTGTTCGACTCTCTTTAACTCAGTTTAACTCTGTTTAACTTTGTTTAACTCTGTTTGCCTCTGTTTAACTCTGTTTAACTCTGTTTGCATCTGTTCAAATCTGTTTAACTCTGCTTAACTGTGTATGCGTCTGTTTAACACTGTTTCACCCTGTTTGCCTCTGTTTAACACAGTTTAACTCTGTTTGCCTCTGTTTAACTCTGTTTATCTCTGTTTGCCTCTGTTTAATTTTGTTTAACTCTGTTTGCCTCTGTTTAACTCAATTTAACTCTCTTTGCCTCTGTTTAATGCTGTTTAACTCTGTTTGCCTCTGTTTAACTCAGTTTCCCTCCGTTTGCATCTTTTTAACTCTGTTTAACTCTGTTTGCCTCTGTTTAACTCTGTTTACTCTGTTCAACTCTGTTAGATCTATTTATCTCTGAATGCCTCTGTTTAACTCTATTTCACTCAGTTTAACTCTGTTTGCCTCTTTTTAAATCTGTTTAACTCTGCTGAACTCTGTTTGCCTCTGTTTAACTCTGTTGAACTCTGTTTGCCTCTGTTTAACTCTCTTTAACACTGTTTGCATCTGTTTAACTCTGTTTGACTCTGTTCTACTCTGTTTAACTCTGTTTAACTCTGTATGCCTCTGTTTAACTCTGTTTAACTCTATTTGCCTCTGTTTAATTCTGTTTAACTCTGATTGCCTCTGTTTAACTCAATTTAACTCTCTTTGCCTCTGTTTAACTCTGTTTAACACTGTTTGCATCTGTTTAGCTCTGTTTGACTCTGTTCTACTCTGTTTAAATCTGTTTAACTCTGTATGCCTCTGTTTAACTCTGTTTCACTCTGTTTGCCTCTGTTCAACTCTGTTTAACTCTGTTTGCTTCTGTTTAACTCTATTAAACTCTCTTTGCCTCTGTTTAACGCTGTTTCACTCTGTATTCCTCTGTTTAACTCTATTTAACTCTGTTTGCCACTGTTTAACTCTGTTTGCCTCTGTTCAACTCTGTTTAAATATGTTGAACTCTGTATGCCTCTGTTTAACTCTGTTTCACTCAGTTTCCCTCTATTTGCCTCTTTTTAATTCTGTTTAACTCTGTTGAACTCTGTTTGCCTATGTTTAACTCTGTCTAACTCTGCTAGCCTCTGCTCAACTCTGTTTAACTCTGTTGAACTCTGTATGCCGCTGTTTAAATCTGTTTCACTCAGTTTCCCTCTGTTTGCCTCTTTTTAAATCTGTTTAACTCTGTTCGCCTATGTTTAACTCTGTTTAACTCTGCATCACTCTGTTTGCCCCTGTTCAACTCTGTTTAACTCTGTTTGCCTGTGTTTAACTCTATTCCACTCTGTTTGCATCTGTTTAACTCTGTTCGCCTCTGTTTAACTCTGCTTAACTCTGTATGCCTCTGTGTAACTCTGTATCACTCTGTTTGCCCCTGTTCAACTCTGTTTAACTCTGTTTGCCTGTGTATAACTCTATTTCACTCTCTTTGCCTCTGTTTAAATCTGTTCGCCTCTGTTTAACTCTGTTTGCCTCTGTTTAACGCTGTTTAAATCTGTTTGCAACCGTTCAACTCTGTTTAACTCTGCTTAACTCTGTATGCCTCTGGCTAACTCTGTATCACTCTGTGCGTCCCTGTTCAACTCTGTTTGCCTGTGTTTAACTCCATTTCACTCTGTTTGCCTCTGTTTAACGCTGTTTGACTCTGTATTACTCTGTTAAACTCTATTTAAATCTGTTTGCCTCTCTTTAACTCTATTTAACTCTGTTTGCCTTTGTTCAAATCTGTTTAACTCTGTTTGCCTCTGTTCAACTCTGTTTAACTCTGTTTAAATCTGCATGCCTCCGTTTAACTCTGTTACACTCAGTTTCCCTCTGTTTCCCTCTTTTTAACTCTTTTTAACTCTATTGAACTCTGTTTGCCTCTGTTTCACTCTGTGTAACTCTGTTCGCCTCTGTTTAACTCTGTATAACTCTGTTTAACTCTGTTCAACTCTCTTTAACTCAGTTCAACTCTGTTTAACACTGTTTGACTCTGTTTGCATCTGTTTAACTCTGTTTAACTCTGTTTGCATCTGTTCACATCTGTTTAACTCTGCTTAACTCTGTATGCCTCTGTTTAACACTGTTTCACTCTGTTTGCCTCTGTTTCACTCAGTTTAACTCTGTTTGCCTCTGTTTAACTCTGTTTAACTCTCTTTGCCTCTGTTTAACGCTGTTTAACTCTGTTTAACTCTGTTTGCCTCTGTTTAACTCGGTTTCCCTCTGTTTGCCTCTGTTTCACTCTGTTTAAATCTGTTTGCCTCTGTTTAACTCTGTTTAACTCTGTATGCCTCTGTTTAACACTGTTTCAATCTGTTTGCCTGTTTAACTCAGTTTAAATCTGTTTGCCTCTGTTTAACTCTGTTTAACACTGTTTAACTCTGTATGCCTCTGTGTAACTCTGCATCACTCTGTTTGCCCCGGTTCAACTCTGTTTAACTCTGTTTGCCCGTGTATTACTCTATTTCACTCTGTTTGCCTCTGTTTAACTCTGTTTGCCTCTTTTTAGCTCTGTTTAACTCTGTTGAACTCTGTTTGCCTCTGTTTAACTCTGTTTAACTCTGTTTGCCTCTGTTCAACTCTGTTTAACTGTGTGTAACTCTGTATGCATCTGTTTAACACTGTTTCACTCTGTTTGCCTCTGTTTAATTCCGTTTAACTCTGTTTGCCTCTGTTTAACTCTGTTTAACTCTGTTTGCCTCTGTTTAACTCTATTTAACTCTCTTTGCCTCTGTTTAACGTTGTTTAACTCTTTTTGCCTCTGTTTGCCTCTGTTTAAATCTGTTTAACTCTGTTTGCCTCTATTGAAATCTGTTTAAATCTGTTTGCCTCTGTTCAACTCTGTTTAACTCTTTTGAATTCTGTTTGCCTCTGTTTATCTCTGTTTAACTCTGTTCGCCTCAGTTCAAATCTGTTTAACTCTGTTTGCCTCTGTTCAACTCTGTTTACCTCTTTTGAACTCTGTTTGCCTCTGTTTAACTCTGTTTAACTCTGTTCGCCTCTGTCTAACTCTGTTTAACTCTGTTTAACTCTGTATGCCTCTGTTTAACTCTGTTTCACTCTGTTTGCCTATGTATAACTCTGCTTAACTCTGTTTGCCTCTGTTTCACTCTGTTAAACTCTGTATACCTCTGCTTATCTCTGTTTAACTCTGTATGCCTCTGTTAAACTGTGCTGAACTATGTTTGCCTCTGTTTCACTCTGTTTAACTCTGTTCGACTCTCTTTAACTCAGTTTAACTCTGTTTAACTTTGTTTAAATCTGTTTGCCTCTTTTTAACACTGTTTGACTCTGTATTCCTCTGTTTAACTCAGTTTAACTCTGTTTGCCTCTGTTTAACTCTGTTGAACTCTGTTTGCCTCTGTTCAACTCTGTATAGATCTGTTTAACGCCGTATGCCTCTGTTTTGCTCTGTTTCACTCAGTTTCCCTCTGTTTGCCTCTTTTTAACTCTGGTTAACTCTGTTGAACTCTGTTTAAATTTGTTTAACTCTGTTTGCCTATGTTTAACTCTGTTTAGCTCTGCATCACTCTGTTTGCCCCTGTTCAACTCTGTTTAACTCTGTTTGCCTGTGTTTAACTCTATTCCACTCTGTTTGACTCTGTTTTACTCTGTTCGCCTCTGCTTAACTCTTTTTGCCTCTGTTTAACTCTGTTTAAATCTGTTTGCCACCGTTCAACTCTGTTTAACTCTGCTTAACTCTGTATGCCTCTGTGTAACTCTGTATCACTCTGTTTGCCCCTGTTCAACTCTGTTTAACTCTGTTTGCCTGTGAATAACTCTATTTCACTCTCTTTGCCTCTGTTTAAATCTGTTCGCCTCTGTTTAACTCTGTTTGCCTCTGTTTGACTCTGTTTAAATCTGTTTGCCACCGTTCAACTCTGTTTAACTCTGCTTAACTCTGTATGCCTCTGTCTAACTCTGCATCACTCTGTGCGTCCCTGTTCAACTCTGTTTGCCTGTGTTTAACTCTATTTCACTCTGTTTGCCTCTGTTTAACGCTGTTTGACTCTGTATTCCTCTGTTAAACTCTATTTAACTCTGTTTGCCTCTGTTTAACTCTGTTTGCCTCTTTTTAACTCTGTTTAACTCTGTTGAACTCTGTTTGCCTCTGTTTAACTCTGTTTGCCTCTGTTCAACTCTGTTTAACTGTGTGTAACTCTGTATGCCTCTGTTTAACTCTGTTTCACTCAGTTTCCCTCTGTTTGCCTCTTTTTAACTCTGTTTAACTCTGTTGAACTCTGTTTAACTCTGTTTAACTCTGTTCACCTATGTTTTACTCTGCTTAACTCTGCATCACTCTGTTTGCCCCTGTTCAACTCTGTTTAACTCTGTTTGCCTGTGTTCAACTCTATTCCACTCTGTTTGCCTCTGTTTAACTCTGTTCGCCTCTGTTTAACTCTGTTTGCCTCTCTTTAACTCTGTTTGCCTCTGTTTTACTCTGTTTCCCTCTGTTTGCCTCTGTTTAACTCTGCATCACTCTGTTTGCCTCTGTTTAACTCTGTTTACCTCTGTATGCCTCTGTTTAACACTGTTTCAATCTGTTTGCCTCTGTTTAACTCAGTTTAACTCTGTTTGCCTCTGTTTAACTCTGTTTAACACTGTTTAACTCTGTATGCCTCTGTGTAACTCTGTATCACTCTGTTTGCCCCTGTTCAACTCTGTTGAACTCTGTTTGCCTGTGTATTACTCTATTTCACTCTGTTTGCCTCTGTTTAATTCTGTTTGCCTCTGTTTAACTCTGTTTGCCTCTGTTTAACTCTGGTTAAATCTGTTTGCCACCGTTCAACTCTGTTTAACTCTGCTTAACTCTGTATGCCTCTGTGTAACTCTGTATCACTCTGTTTGCCCCTGTTCAACTCTGTTTCACTCTGTTTGCCTGTGTATAACTCTATTTCACTCTGTTTGCCTCTTTTTAACGCTGTTTGACTCTGTATTCCTCTGTTTAACTCTATTTAACTCTGTTTGCCTCTGTTTAACTCGGTTTGCCTCTGTTCAAATCTGTTTAACTCTGTTTGCCTCTGTTCAACTCTCTTTAACTCTGTATGCCTCTGCTAAGCTCTGTTTAACTCTGTTTAACTCTGTTCGACTCTCTTTAACTCAGTTTAACTCTGTTTAACACTGTTTAACTCTGCTTGTCTCTGTTTAACTCTGTTTGCATCTGTTCAAATATGTTTAACTCTGTGTAACTCTGTATGCCTCTGTTTAACACTGTTTCACTTCTGTTTGCCTCTGTTTAATTCTGTTTAACTCTGTTTGCCTCTGTTTAACTCTGTTTAACTCTGTTTGCCTCTGTTTAACTCTATTTAACTCTCTTTGCCTCTGTTTAACGCTGTTTAACTCTGTTTGCCTCTGTTTAACTCTGTTTGCCTCTAACTCCGTTTCCCACTCTTTGCCTCTGTTTAACTCTGTTTAATTCTGTTTGCCTCTGTATAACTCTGTTTAACTCTGTTTTCCTCTGTTCAACTCTGTTTCACTCTATTTTACTCTGTATGCCTCTGTTTAACTTGTTTACCTCTGTTGGAATCTGCTTGCCTCTGTTTAACTCAGTTGAACTCTGTTCGCCTCTGTTTAACTCTGCTTAACTCTGCTTGCCTCTGTTTAACTCTGTTTAAATCTGTTTCCCTCTGTTCAGCTCTGTTTAACTCTGCTTAACTCTGTATGCCTCTGTGTACCTCAGTATAACTCTGTATGCCCCTGTTCAACTCTGTTTGCCTGTGTTTAACTCTATTTCACTCTGTTTGCCTCTGTTTAACCATGTTTGAATCTGTATTCCTCTGTTTAACTCTATTTAACTCTGTTTGCCTCTGTTTAAATCTGTTTAACTCTGTTTGCCTCTGTTCAAATCTGTTTAAATCTGTTTGCCTCTGTTCAACTCTGTTTAACTCTTTTGAATTCTGTTTGCCTCTGTTTATCTCTGTTTAACTCTGTTCGCCTCAGTTCAAATCTGTTTAACTCTGTTTGCCTCTGTTCAACTCTGTTTACCTCTTTTGAACTCTGTTTGCCGCTGTTTAACTCTGTTTAACTCTGTTCGCCTCTGTCTAACTCTGTTTAACTCTGTTTAACTCTGTATGCCTCTGTTTAACTCTGTTTCACTCTATTTGCCTATGTATAACTCTGCTTAACTCTGTTTGCCTCTGTTTCACTCTGTTAAACTCTGTATACCTCTGCTTATCTCTGTTTAACTCTGTATGCCTCTGTTAAACTGTGCTGAACTATGTTTGCCTCTGTTTCACTCTGTTTAACTCTGTTCGACTCTCTTTAACTCAGTTTAACTCTGTTTAACTTTGTTTAAATCTGTTTGCCTCTTTTTAACACTGTTTGACTCTGTATTCCTCTGTTTAACTCAGTTTAACTCTGTTTGCCTCTGTTTAACTCTGTTGAACTCTGTTTGCCTCTGTTCAACTCTGTATAGATCTGTTTAACGCTGTATGCCTCTGTTTTGCTCTGTTTCACTCATTTTCCCTCTGTTTGCCTCTTTTTAACTCTGGTTAACTCTGTTTGCCTCTGTTTAAATTTGTTTAACTCTGTTTGCCTATGTTTAACTCTGTTTAGCTCTGCATCACTCTGTTTGCCCCTGTTCAACTCTGTTTAACTCTGTTTGCCTCTGTTTAACTCTGTTTAAATCTGTTTGCCACCGTTCAACTCTGTTTAACTCTGCTTAACTCTGTATGCCTCTGTGTAACTCTGTATCACTCTGTTTGCCCCTGTTCAACTCTGTTTAACTCTGTTTGCCTGTGTATAACTCTATTTCACTCTCTTTGCCTCTGTTTAAATCTGTTCGCCTCTGTTTAACTCTGTTTGCCTCTGTTTGACTCTGTTTAAATCTGTTTGCCACCGTTCAACTCTGTTTAACTCTGCTTAACTCTGTATGCCTCTGTCTGACTCTGCATCAATCTGTGCGTCCCTGTTCAACTCTGTTTGCCTGTGTTTAACTCTATTTCACTCTGTTTGCCTCTCTTTAACGCTGTTTGACTCTGTATTCCTCTGTTAAACTCTATTTAACTCTGTTTGCCTCTGTTTAACTCTGTTTAACTCTGTTTGCCTCTGTTCAAATCTGTTTAACTCTGTTTGACTCTGTTCAACTCTGCTTAACTCTGTTTAAATCTGCATCCCTCCGTTTAACTCTGTTTAACTTTGTTTCCCTCTGTTTCCCTCTTTTTAACTCTTTTTAACTCTATTGAACTCTGTTTGCCTCTGTTTAACTCTGTGTAACTCTGTTCGCCTCTGTTTAACTCTGTATAACTCTGTATAACTCTGTTCAACTCTCTTTGTTTAACTCTGTTTTAATCTGTTTCCCTCTGTTCAGCTCTGTTTAACTCTGCTTAACTCTTAATGCCTCTGTGTTCTTCTGTATCACTCTGTATGCCCCTATTCAACTCTGTGTGCCTGTGTTTATCTCTATTTCACTCTGTTTGCCTCTGTTAAACGATGTTTGAATCTGTATTCCTCTGTTTAACTCTGTTTAACTCTGTTTGCCTCTGTTCAAATCTGTTTAACTCTGCCTCTGTTCAACTCTGTTTCACTCTATTGAATTCTGTTTGCCTCTGTTTAACGCTGTTTAACTCCTTTCGCCTCAGTTCAAATCTGTTTAACTCTGTTTGCCTCTGTTCAACACTGTTTACCTCTTTTGAACTCTGTTTGCCTCTGTTTAACTCTATTTAACTCTGTTCGCCTCTGTTTAACTCTGTTTAACTCTGTATGCCTCTGTTTAACTCTGTTTCACTCTGTTTGCCTATGTATAACTCTGCTTAACTCTGTTTGCCTCTGTTTAACTCTGTTTAACGCTGTTTAACTCTGTATGCCTCTGTTTAACTCTGTTTCACTCTGTTTGCCTATGTATAACTCTGCATAACTCTGTTTGCCTCTGTTTCACTCTGTTAAACTCTGTATACCTCTGCTTATCTCTGTTTAACTCTGTATGCCTCTGTTAGACTGTGTTGAACTATGTTTGCCTCTATTTCACTCTGTTTAACTCTGTTTGACTCTCTTTAACTCAGTTAAACTCTGTTTAACTTTGTTTAAATCTGTTTGCCTCTTTTTAACGCTGTTTGACTCTGTATTCCTCTGTTTAACTCAGTTTAACTCTGTTTAACTCTGTTTGACTCTGTTTGCCTCGGTTCAAATCTGTTTAGATCTGTTTAACGCTGTATGCCTCTGTTTTACTCTATTTCACTCAGTTTCCCTCTGTTCGCCTCTTTTTAATTCTGTTTAACTCTGTTGAACTCTGTTTGCCTCTGTTTAACTCTGTTTAACTCTGTTTGCCTCTGTTCAACTCTGTTTAACTCTACTGAATTCTGTTTGCCTCTGTTTAAGTCTGTTCGCCTCAGTTCAAATCTGTTTAACTCTGTTTGCCTCTGTTCAACTCTGTTTACCTCTTTTGAACTCTGTTTGCCACTGTTTAACTCTGTTCGCCTCTGTTTCACTCTGTTTAACTCTGTTTAACTCTGTTTAACTCTGTATGCCTCTGTTTAACTCTGTTGCACTCTGTTTGCCTATGTATAACTCTGCCTAACTCTGTTTGCCTCTGTTTCACTCTGTTAAACTCTGTATACCTCTGCTTATCTCTGTTTAACTCTGTATGCCTCTGTTAAACTGTGTTGAACTATGTTTGCCTCTGTTTCACTCTGTTTAACTCTGTTCGACTCTCTTTAACTCAGTTTAACTCTGTTTAACTTTGTTTAACTCTGTTTGCCTCTGTTTAACTCTGTTTAACTCTGTTTGCATCTGTTCAAATCTGTTTAACTCTGCTTAACTGTGTATGCGTCTGTTTAACACTGTTTCACCCTGTTTGCCTCTGTTTAACACAGTTTAACTCTGTTTGCCTCTGTTTAACTCTGTTTATCTCTGTTTGCCTCTGTTTAATTTTGTTTAACTCTGTTTGCCTCTGTTTAACACAATTTAACTCTCTTTGCCTCTGTTTAATGCTGTTTAACTCTGTTTGCCTCTGTTTAACTCAGTTTCCCTCCGTTTGCATCTTTTTAACTCTGTTTAACTCTGTTTGCCTCTGTTTAACTCTGTTTACCTCTGCTCAACTCTGTTAGATCTATTTATCTCTGAATGCCTCTGTTTAACTCTTTTTAACTCAGTTTAACTCTGTTTGCCTCTTTTTAAATCTGTTTAACTCTGCTGAACTCTGTTTGCCTCTGTTTAACTCTGTTGAACTCTGTTTGCCTCTGTTTAACTCTCTTTAACACTATTTGCATCTGTTTAACTCTGTTTGACTCTGTTCTACTCTGTTTAACTCTGTTTAACTCTGTATGCCTCTGTTTAACTCTGTTTAACTCTATTTGCCTCTGTTTAATTCTGTTTAACTCTGTTTGCCTCTGTTTAACTCAATTTAACTCTCTTTGCCTCTGTTTAACTCTGTTTAACACTGTTTGCATCTGTTTAGCTCTGTTTGACTCTGTTCTACTCTGTTTAAATCTGTTTAACTCTGTATGCCTCTGTTTAACTCTGTTTCACTCTGTTTGCCTCTGTTCAACTCTGTTTAACTCTGTTTGCTTCTGTTTAACTCTATTAAACTCTCTTTGCCTCTGTTTAACGCTGTTTGACTCTGTATTCCTCTGTTTAACTCTATTTAACTCTGTTTGCCACTGTTTAACTCTGTTTGCCTCTGTTCAACTCTGTTTAAATCTGTTGAACTCTGTATGCCTCTGTTTAACTCTGTTTCACTCAGTTTCCCTCTATTTGCCTCTTTTTAATTCTGTTTAACTCTGTTGAACTCTGTTTGCCTCTGTTTAACTCTGTCTAACTCTGCTAGCCTCTGCTCAACTCTGTTTAACTCTGTTGAACTCTGTATGCCGCTGTTTAAATCTGTTTCACTCAGTTTCCCTCTGTTTGCCTCTTTTTAACTCTGTTTAACTCTGTTGAACTCTGTTTAAATCTGTTTAACTCTGTTCGCCTATGTTTAACTCTGTTTAACTCTGCATCACTCTGTTTGCCCCTGTTCAACTCTGTTTAACTCTGTTTGCCTGTGTTTAACTCTATTCCACTCTGTTTGCATCTGTTTAACTCTGTTTGCCTCTTTTTGACTCTGTTTAAATCTGTTTGCCACCGTTCAACTCTGTTTAACTCTGCTTAACTCTGTATGCCTCTGTCTAACTCTGTATCACTCTGTGCGTCCCTGTTCAACTCTGTTTGCCTGTGTTTAACTCTATTTCACTCTGTTTGCCTCTCTTTAACGCTGTTTGACTCTGTATTCCTCTGTTAAACTCTATTTAACTCTGTTTGCCTCTGTTTAACTCTGTTTAACTCTGTTTGCCTCTGTTCAAATCTGTTTAACTCTGTTTGACTCTGTTCAAATCTGTTTAACTCTGTTTAAATCTGCATGCCTCCGTTTAACTCTGTTACACTCTGTTTCCCTCTGTTTCCCTCTTTTTAACTCTTTTTAACTCTATTGAACTCTGTTTGCCTCTGTTTAACTCTATGTAACTCTGTTCGCCTCTGTTTAACTCTGTATAACTCTGTATAACTCTGTTCAACTCTCTTTGTTTAACTCTGTTTTAATCTGTTTCCCTCTGTTCAGCTCTGTTTAACTCTGCTTAACTCTTAATGCCTCTGTGTTCTTCTGTATCACTCTGTATGCCCTTGTTCAACTCTGTGTGCCTGTGTTTATCTCTATTTCACTCTGTTTGCCTCTGTTAAACGATGTTTGAATCTGTATTCCTCTGTTTAACTCTGTTTAACTCTGTTTGCCTCTGTTCAAATCTGTTTAACTCTGCCTCTGTTCAACTCTGTTTCACTCTATTGAATTCTGTTTGCCTCTGTTTAACGCTGTTTAACTCCTTTCGCCTCAGTTCAAATCTGTTTAACTCTGTTTGCCTCTGTTCAACACTGTTTACCTCTTTTGAACTCTGTTTGCCTCTGTTTAACTCTATTTAACTCTGTTCGCCTCTGTTTAACTCTGTTTAACTCTGTATGCCTCTGTTTAACTCTGTTTCACTCTGTTTGCCTATGTATAACTCTGCTTAACTCTGTTTGCCTCTGTTTAACTCTGTTTAACGCTGTTTAACTCTGTATGCCTCTGTTTAACTCTGTTTCACTCTGTTTGCCTATGTATAACTCTGCATAACTCTGTTTGCCTCTGTTTCACTCTGTTAAACTCTGTATACCTCTGCTTATCTCTGTTTAACTCTGTATGCCTCTGTTAAACTGTGTTGAACTATGTTTGCCTCTGTTTCACTCTGTTTAACTCTGTTCGACTCTCTTTAACTCAGTTTAACTCTGTTTAACTTTGTTTAACTCTGTTTGCCTCTGTTTAACTCTGTTTAACTCTGTTTGCATCTGTTCAAATCTGTTTAACTCTGCTTAACTGTGTATGCGTCTGTTTAACACTGTTTCACCCTGTTTGCCTCTGTTTAACACAGTTTAACTCTGTTTGCCTCTGTTTAACTCTGTTTATCTCTGTTTGCCTCTGTTTAATTTTGTTTAACTCTGTTTGCCTCTGTTTAACACAATTTAACTCTCTTTGCCTCTGTTTAATGCTGTTTAACTCTGTTTGCCTCTGTTTAACTCAGTTTCCCTCCGTTTGCATCTTTTTAACTCTGTTTAACTCTGTTTGCCTCTGTTTAACTCTGTTTACCTCTGCTCAACTCTGTTAGATCTATTTATCTCTGAATGCCTCTGTTTAACTCTATTTCACTCAGTTTAACTCTGTTTGCCTCTTTTTAAATCTGTTTAACTCTGCTGAACTCTGTTTGCCTCTGTTTAACTCTGTTGAACTCTGTTTGCCTCTGTTTAACTCTCTTTAACACTATTTGCATCTGTTTAACTCTGTTTGACTCTGTTCTACTCTGTTTAACTCTGTTTAACTCTGTATGCCTCTGTTTAACTCTGTTTAACTCTATTTGCCTCTGTTTAATTCTGTTTAACTCTGTTTGCCTCTGTTTAACTCAATTTAACTCTCTTTGCCTCTGTTTAACTCTGTTTAACACTGTTTGCATCTGTTTAGCTCTGTTTGACTCTGTTCTACTCTGTTTAAATCTGTTTAACTCTGTATGCCTCTGTTTAACTCTGTTTCACTCTGTTTGCCTCTGTTCAACTCTGTTTAACTCTGTTTGCTTCTGTTTAACTCTATTAAACTCTCTTTGCCTCTGTTTAACGCTGTTTGACTCTGTATTCCTCTGTTTAACTCTATTTAACTCTGTTTGCCACTGTTTAACTCTGTTTGCCTCTGTTCAACTCTGTTTAAATCTGTTGAACTCTGTATGCCTCTGTTTAACTCTGTTTCACTCAGTTTCCCTCTATTTGCCTCTTTTTAATTCTGTTTAACTCTGTTGAACTCTGTTTGCATCTGTTTAACTCTGTCTAACTCTGCTAGCCTCTGCTCAACTCTGTTTAACTCTGTTGAACTCTGTATGCCGCTGTTTAAATCTGTTTCACTCAGTTTCCCTCTGTTTGCCTCTTTTTAACTCTGTTTAACTCTGTTGAACTCTGTTTAAATCTGTTTAACTCTGTTCGCCTATGTTTAACTCTGTTTAACTCTGCATCACTCTGTTTGCCCCTGTTCAACTCTGTTTAACTCTGTTTGCCTGTGTTTAACTCTATTCCACTCTGTTTGCATCTGTTTAACTCTGTTTGCCTCTTTTTGACTCTGTTTAAATCTGTTTGCCACCGTTCAACTCTGTTTAACTCTGCTTAACTCTGTATGCCTCTGTCTAACTCTGTATCACTCTGTGCGTCCCTGTTCAACTCTGTTTGCCTGTGTTTAACTCTATTTCACTCTGTTTGCCTCTCTTTAACGCTGTTTGACTCTGTATTCCTCTGTTAAACTCTATTTAACTCTGTTTGCCTCTGTTTAACTCTGTTTAACTCTGTTTGCCTCTGTTCAAATCTGTTTAACTCTGTTTGACTCTGTTCAAATCTGTTTAACTCTGTTTAAATCTGCATGCCTCCGTTTAACTCTGTTACACTCTGTTTCCCTCTGTTTCCCTCTTTTTAACTCTTTTTAACTCTATTGAACTCTGTTTGCCTCTGTTTAACTCTATGTAACTCTGTTCGCCTCTGTTTAACTCTGTATAACTCTGTATAACTCTGTTCAACTCTCTTTGTTTAACTCTGTTTTAATCTGTTTCCCTCTGTTCAGCTCTGTTTAACTCTGCTTAACTCTTAATGCCTCTGTGTTCTTCTGTATCACTCTGTATGCCCTTGTTCAACTCTGTGTGCCTGTGTTTATCTCTATTTCACTCTGTTTGCCTCTGTTAAACGATGTTTGAATCTGTATTCCTCTGTTTAACTCTGTTTAACTCTGTTTGCCTCTGTTCAAATCTGTTTAACTCTGCCTCTGTTCAACTCTGTTTCACTCTATTGAATTCTGTTTGCCTCTGTTTAACGCTGTTTAACTCCTTTCGCCTCAGTTCAAATCTGTTTAACTCTGTTTGCCTCTGTTCAACACTGTTTACCTCTTTTGAACTCTGTTTGCCTCTGTTTAACTCTATTTAACTCTGTTCGCCTCTGTTTAACTCTGTTTAACTCTGTATGCCTCTGTTTAACTCTGTTTCACTCTGTTTGCCTATGTATAACTCTGTTTAACTCTGTTTGCCTCTGTTTAACTCTGTTTAACGCTGTTTAACTCTGTATGCCTCTGTTTAACTCTGTTTCACTCTGTTTGCCTATGTATAACTCTGCATAACTCTGTTTGCCTCTGTTTCACTCTGTTAAACTCTGTATACCTCTGCTTATCTCTGTTTAACTCTGTATGCCTCTGTTAGACTGTGTTGAACTATGTTTGCCTCTATTTCACTCTGTTTAACTCTGTTTGACTCTCTTTAACTCAGTTAAACTCTGTTTAACTTTGTTTAAATCTGTTTGCCTCTTTTTAACGCTGTTTGACTCTGTATTCCTCTGTTTAACTCAGTTTAACTCTGTTTAACTCTGTTTGACTCTGTTTGCCTCGGTTCAAATCTGTTTAGATCTGTTTAACGCTGTATGCCTCTGTTTTACTCTATTTCACTCAGTTTCCCTCTGTTCGCCTCTTTTTAATTCTGTTTAACTCTGTTGAACTCTGTTTGCCTCTGTTTAACTCTGTTTAACTCTATTTGCCTCTGTTCAACTCTGTTTAACTCTACTCTATTCTGTTTGCCTCTGTTTAACTCTGTTTAACTCTGTTCGCCTCAGTTCAAATCTGTTTAACTCTGTTTGCCTCTGTTCAACTCTGTTTACCTCTTTTGAACTCTGTTTGCCACTGTTTAACTCTGTTCGCCTCTGTTTCACTCTGTTTAACTCTGTTTAACTCTGTATGCCTCTGTTTAACTCTGTTGCACTCTGTTTGCCTATGTATAACTCTGCCTAACTCTGTTTGCCTCTGTTTCACTCTGTTAAACTCTGTATACCTCTGCTTATCTCTGTTTAACTCTGTATGCCTCTGTTAAACTGTGTTGAACTATGTTTGCCTCTGTTTCACTCTGTTTAACTCTGTTCGACTCTCTTTAACTCAGTTTAACTCTGTTTAACTTTGTTTAACTCTGTTTGCCTCTGTTTAACTCTGTTTAACTCTGTTTGCATCTGTTCAAATCTGTTTAACTCTGCTTAACTGTGTATGCGTCTGTTTAACACTGTTTCACCCTGTTTGCCTCTGTTTAACACAGTTTAACTCTGTTTGCCTCTGTTTAACTCTGTTTATCTCTGTTTGCCTCTGTTTAATTTTGTTTAACTCTGTTTGCCTCTGTTTAACACAATTTAACACTCTTTGCCTCTGTTTAATGCTGTTTAACTCTGTTTGCCTCTGTTTAACTCAGTTTCCCTCCGTTTGCATCTTTTTAACTCTGTTTAACTCTGTTTGCCTCTGTTTAACTCTGTTTACCTCTGCTCAACTCTGTTAGATCTATTTATCTCTGAATGCCTCTGTTTAACTCTATTTCACTCAGTTTAACTCTGTTTGCCTCTTTTTAAATCTGTTTAACTCTGCTGAACTCTGTTTGCCTCTGTTTAACTCTGTTGAACTCTGTTTGCCTCTGTTTAACTCTGTTTACCTCTGCTCAACTCTGTTAGATCTATTTATCTCTGAATGCCTCTGTTTAACTCTATTTCACTCAGTTTAACTCTGTTTGCCTCTTTTTAAATCTGTTTAACTCTGCTGAACTCTGTTTGCCTCTGTTTAACTCTGTTGAACTCTGTTTGCCTCTGTTTAACTCTCTTTAACACTATTTGCATCTGTTTAACTCTGTTTGACTCTGTTCTACTCTGTTTAACTCTGTTTAACTCTGTATGCCTCTGTTTAACTCTGTTTAACTCTATTTGCCTCTGTTTAATTCTGTTTAACTCTGTTTGCCTCTGTTTAACTCAATTTAACTCTCTTTGCCTCTGTTTAACTCTGTTTAACACTGTTTGCATCTGTTTAGCTCTGTTTGACTCTGTTCTACTCTGTTTAAATCTGTTTAACTCTGTATGCCTCTGTTTAACTCTGTTTCACTCTGTTTGCCTCTGTTCAACTCTGTTTAACTCTGTTTGCTTCTGTTTAACTCTATTAAACTCTCTTTGCCTCTGTTTAACGCTGTTTGACTCTGTATTCCTCTGTTTAACTCTATTTAACTCTGTTTGCCTCTGTTTAACTCTGTTTAACTCTGTTCGCCTCAGTTCAAATCTGTTTAACTCTGTTTGCCTCTGTTCAACTCTGTTTACCTCTTTTGAACTCTGTTTGCCACTGTTTAACTCTGTTCGCCTCTGTTTCACTCTGTTTAACTCTGTTTAACTCTGTATGCCTCTGTTTAACTCTGTTGCACTCTGTTTGCCTATGTATAACTCTGCCTAACTCTGTTTGCCTCTGTTTCACTCTGTTAAACTCTGTATACCTCTGCTTATCTCTGTTTAACTCTGTATGCCTCTGTTAAACTGTGTTGAACTATGTTTGCCTCTGTTTCACTCTGTTTAACTCTGTTCGACTCTCTTTAACTCAGTTTAACTCTGTTTAACTTTGTTTAACTCTGTTTGCCTCTGTTTAACTCTGTTTAACTCTGTTTGCATCTGTTCAAATCTGTTTAACTCTGCTTAACTGTGTATGCGTCTGTTTAACACTGTTTCACCCTGTTTGCCTCTGTTTAACACAGTTTAACTCTGTTTGCCTCTGTTTAACTCTGTTTATCTCTGTTTGCCTCTGTTTAATTTTGTTTAACTCTGTTTGCCTCTGTTTAACACAATTTAACACTCTTTGCCTCTGTTTAATGCTGTTTAACTCTGTTTGCCTCTGTTTAACTCAGTTTCCCTCCGTTTGCATCTTTTTAACTCTGTTTAACTCTGTTTGCCTCTGTTTAACTCTGTTTACCTCTGCTCAACTCTGTTAGATCTATTTATCTCTGAATGCCTCTGTTTAACTCTATTTCACTCAGTTTAACTCTGTTTGCCTCTTTTTAAATCTGTTTAACTCTGCTGAACTCTGTTTGCCTCTGTTTAACTCTGTTGAACTCTGTTTGCCTCTGTTTAACTCTCTTTAACACTATTTGCATCTGTTTAACTCTGTTTGACTCTGTTCTACTCTGTTTAACTCTGTTTAACTCTGTATGCCTCTGTTTAACTCTGTTTAACTCTATTTGCCTCTGTTTAATTCTGTTTAACTCTGTTTGCCTCTGTTTAACTCAATTTAACTCTCTTTGCCTCTGTTTAACTCTGTTTAACACTGTTTGCATCTGTTTAGCTCTGTTTGACTCTGTTCTACTCTGTTTAAATCTGTTTAACTCTGTATGCCTCTGTTTAACTCTGTTTCACTCTGTTTGCCTCTGTTCAACTCTGTTTAACTCTGTTTGCTTCTGTTTAACTCTATTAAACTCTCTTTGCCTCTGTTTAACGCTGTTTGACTCTGTATTCCTCTGTTTAACTCTATTTAACTCTGTTTGCCACTGTTTAACTCTGTTTGCCTCTGTTCAACTCTGTTTAAATCTGTTGAACTCTGTATGCCTCTGTTTAACTCTGTTTCACTCAGTTTCCCTCTATTTGCCTCTTTTTAATTCTGTTTAACTCTGTTGAACTCTGTTTGCCTCTGTTTAACTCTGTCTAACTCTGCTAGCCTCTGCTCAACTCTGTTTAACTCTGTTGAACTCTGTATGCCGCTGTTTAAATCTGTTTCACTCAGTTTCCCTCTGTTTGCCTCTTTTTAACTCTGTTTAACTCTGTTGAACTCTGTTTAAATCTGTTTAACTCTGTTCGCCTATGTTTAACTCTGTTTAACTCTGCATCACTCTGTTTGCCCCTGTTCAACTCTGTTTAACTCTGTTTTCCTGTGTTTAACTCTATTCCACTCTGTTTGCATCTGTTTAACTCTGTTTGCCTCTGTTTGACTCTGTTTAAATCTGTTTGCCACCGTTCAACTCTGTTTAACTCTGCTTAACTCTGTATGCCTCTGTCTAACTCTGTATCACTCTGTGCGTCCCTGTTCAACTCTGTTTGCCTGTGTTTAACTCTATTTAACTCTGTTTGCCTCTGTTTAACTCTGTGTAAATCTGTTTGCTTCTGTTTAACTCTATTAAACTCTCTTTGCCTCTGTTTAACGTTGTTTGACTCTGTATTCCTCTGTTTAACTCAGTTTAACTCTGTTTGCCTCTGTTTAACTCTGTTTGACTCTGATTGCCTCGGTTCAACTCTGTTTAGATCTGTTTAACGCTGTATGCCTCTGTTTTACTCTATTTCACTCAGTTTCCCTCTGTTCGCCTCTTTTTAATTCTGTTTAACTCTGTTGAACTCTGTTTGCCTCTGTTTAACTCTGTTTAACTCTGTTTGCCTCTGTTCAACTCTGTTTAACTCTACTGAATTCTGTTTGCCTCTGTTTAACTCTGTTTAACTCTGTTCGCCTCAGTTCAAATCTGTTTAACTCTGTTTGCCTCTGTTCAACTCTGTTTACCTCTTTTGAACTCTGTTTGCCACTGTTTAACTCTGTTCGTCTCTGTTTCACTCTGTTTAACTCTGTTTAACTCTGTGTGCCTCTGTTTAACTCTGTTTCACTCTGTTTGCCTATGTATAACTCTGCCTAACTTGTTTGCCTCTGTTTCACTCTGTTAAACTCTGTATACCTCTGCTTATCTCTGTTTAACTCTGTATGCCTCTGTTAAACTGTGTTGAACTATGTTTGCCTCTGTTTCACTCTGTTTAACTCTGTTCGACATTCTTTAACTCAGTTTAACTCTGTTTAACTTTGTTTAACTCTGTTTGCCTCTGTTTAACTCTGTTTAACTCTGTTTGCATCTGTTCAAATCTGTTTAACTCTGCTTAACTGTGTATGCGTCTGTTTAACACTGTTTCACCCTGTTTGCCTCTGTTTAACACAGTTTAACTCTGTTTGCCTCTGTTTAACTCTGTTTATCTCTGTTTGCCTCTGTTTAATTTTGTTTAACTCTGTTTGCCTCTGTTTAACTCAATTTAACTCTCTTTGCCTCTGTTTAATGCTGTTTAACTCTGTTTGCCTCTGTTTAACTCAGTTTCCCTCCGTTTGCATCTTTTTAACTCTGTTTAACTCTGTTTGCCTCTGTTTAACTCTGTTTACCTCTGCTCAACTCTGTTAGATCTATTTATCTCTGAATGCCTCTGTTTAACTCTATTTCACTCAGTTTAACTCTGTTTGCCTCTTTTTAAATCTGTTTAACTCTGTTCGCCTATGTTTAACTCTGTTTAACTCTGCATCACTCTGTTTGCCCCTGTTCAACTCTGTTTAACTCTGCTCTATTCCACTCTGTTTGCATCTGTTTAACTCTGTTCGCCTCTGTTTAACTCTTTTCGCCTCAGTTTAACTCTGTTTAAATCTGTTTGCCACCGTTCAACTCTGTTTAACTCTGCTTAACTCTGTATGCCTCTGTGTAACTCTGTATCACTCTGTTTGCCCCTGTTCAACTCTGTTTAACACTGTTTGCCTGTGTATAACTCTATTTCACTCTCTTTGCCTCTGTTTAAATCTGTTCGCCTCTGTTCAACTCTGTTTGCCTCTGTTTAACGCTGTTTAAATCTGTTTGCAACCGTTCAACTCTGTTTAACTCTGCTTAACTCTGTATGCCTCTGGCTAACTCTGTATCACTCTGTGCGTCCCTGTTCAACTCTGTTTGCCTGTGTTTAACTCTATTTCACTCTGTTTGCCTCTGTTTAACGCTGTTTGACTCTGTATTCCTCTGTTAAACTCTATTTAACTCTGTTTGCCTCTGTTTAACTCTGTTTAACTCTGTTTGCCTCTGCTCAAATCTGTTTAACTCTGTTTGCCTCTGTTCAACTCTGTTTAACTCTGTTTAAATCTGCATGCCTCCGTTTAACTCTGTTACACTCAGTTTCCCTCTGTTTCCCTCTTTTTAACTCTTTTTAACTCTATTGAACTCTGTTCGCCTCTGTTTAACTCTGTATAACTCTGTTTAACTCTGTTCAACTCTCTTTAACTCAGTTCAACTCTGTTTAACACTGTTTGACTCTGTTTGCATCTGTTTAACTCTGTTTAACTCTGTTTGCATCTGTTCACATCTGTTTAACTCTGCCTAACTCTGTATGCCTCTGTTTAACTTGTTAAACTCTGTTGGAATCTGCCTGCCTCTGCTTAACTCAGTTGAACTCTCTTCGCCTCTGTTTAACTCTGTTTGCATCTGTTCAAATATGTTTAACTCTGCTTAACTCTGTATGCCTCTGTTTAACATTGTTTCACTCTGTTTGCCTCTGTTTCACTCAGTTTAACTCTGTTTGCCTCTGTTTAACTCTATTTAACTCTCTTTGCCTCTGTTTAACGCTTTTTAACTCTGTTTAACTCTGTTTGCCTCTGTTTAACTCGGTTTCCCTCTGTTTGCCTCTGTTTAACTCTGTTTAAATCTGTTTGCCTCTGTTTAACACTGTTTAACTCTGTATGCCTCTGTTTAACACTGTTTCAATCTGTTTGCCTCTGTTTAACTCAGTTTAACACTGTTTAAGTCTGTATGCCTCTGTGTAACTCTGCATCACTCTGTTTGCCCCGGTTCAACTCTGTTTAACTCTGTTTGCCCGTGTATTACTCTATTTCACTCTGTTTGCCTCTGTTTAACTCTGTTCGCCTCTGTTTAACTCTGTTTGCCTCTTTTTAACTCTGTTTAACTCTGTTGAACTCTGTATGCCTCTGTTTAACTCTGTTTGCCTCTGTTCAACTCTGTTTAACTGTGTGTAACTCTGTATGCCTCTGTGTAACTCTGTTTCACTCAGTTTCCCTCTGTTTGCCTCTTTTTAACTCTGTTTAACTCTGTTGAACTCTGTTTAAATCTGTTTAACTCTGTTCGCCTATGTTTAACTCTGTTTAACTCTGCATCACTCTGTTTGCCCCTGTTCAACTCTGTTTAACTCTGTTTTCCTGTGTTTAACTCTATTCCACTCTGTTTGCATCTGTTTAACTCTGTTTGCCTCTGTTTGACTCTGTTTAATTTTGTTTAACTCTGTTTGCCTCTGTTTAACTCAATTTAACTCTCTTTGCCTCTGTTTAATGCTGTTTAACTCTGTTTGCCTCTGTTTAACTCAGTTTCCCTCCGTTTGCATCTTTTTAACTCTGTTTAACTCTGTTTGCCTCTGTTTAACTCTGTTTACCTCTGCTCAACTCTGTTAGATCTATTTATCTCTGAATGCCTCTGTTTAACTCTATTTCACTCAGTTTAACTCTGTTTGCCTCTTTTTAAATCTGTTTAACTCTGTTCGCCTATGTTTAACTCTGTTTAACTCTGCATCACTCTGTTTGCCCCTGTTCAACTCTGTTTAACTCTGCTCTATTCCACTCTGTTTGCATCTGTTTAACTCTGTTCGCCTCTGTTTAACTCTTTTCGCCTCAGTTTAACTCTGTTTAAATCTGTTTGCCACCGTTCAACTCTGTTTAACTCTGCTTAACTCTGTATGCCTCTGTGTAACTCTGTATCACTCTGTTTGCCCCTGTTCAACTCTGTTTAACACTGTTTGCCTGTGTATAACTCTATTTCACTCTCTTTGCCTCTGTTTAAATCTGTTCGCCTCTGTTCAACTCTGTTTGCCTCTGTTTAACGCTGTTTAAATCTGTTTGCAACCGTTCAACTCTGTTTAACTCTGCTTAACTCTGTATGCCTCTGGCTAACTCTGTATCACTCTGTGCGTCCCTGTTCAACTCTGTTTGCCTGTGTTTAACTCTATTTCACTCTGTTTGCCTCTGTTTAACGCTGTTTGACTCTGTATTCCTCTGTTAAACTCTATTTAACTCTGTTTGCCTCTGTTTAACTCTGTTTAACTCTGTTTGCCTCTGCTCAAATCTGTTTAACTCTGTTTGCCTCTGTTCAACTCTGTTTAACTCTGTTTAAATCTGCATGCCTCCGTTTAACTCTGTTACACTCAGTTTCCCTCTGTTTCCCTCTTTTTAACTCTTTTTAACTCTATTGAACTCTGTTCGCCTCTGTTTAACTCTGTATAACTCTGTTTAACTCTGTTCAACTCTCTTTAACTCAGTTCAACTCTGTTTAACACTGTTTGACTCTGTTTGCATCTGTTTAACTCTGTTTAACTCTGTTTGCATCTGTTCACATCTGTTTAACTCTGCCTAACTCTGTATGCCTCTGTTTAACTTGTTAAACTCTGTTGGAATCTGCCTGCCTCTGCTTAACTCAGTTGAACTCTCTTCGCCTCTGTTTAACTCTGTTTGCATCTGTTCAAATATGTTTAACTCTGCTTAACTCTGTATGCCTCTGTTTAACATTGTTTCACTCTGTTTGCCTCTGTTTCACTCAGTTTAACTCTGTTTGCCTCTGTTTAACTCTATTTAACTCTCTTTGCCTCTGTTTAACGCTTTTTAACTCTGTTTAACTCTGTTTGCCTCTGTTTAACTCGGTTTCCCTCTGTTTGCCTCTGTTTAACTCTGTTTAAATCTGTTTGCCTCTGTTTAACACTGTTTAACTCTGTATGCCTCTGTTTAACACTGTTTCAATCTGTTTGCCTCTGTTTAACTCAGTTTAACACTGTTTAAGTCTGTATGCCTCTGTGTAACTCTGCATCACTCTGTTTGCCCCGGTTCAACTCTGTTTAACTCTGTTTGCCCGTGTATTACTCTATTTCACTCTGTTTGCCTCTGTTTAACTCTGTTCGCCTCTGTTTAACTCTGTTTGCCTCTTTTTAACTCTGTTTAACTCTGTTGAACTCTGTATGCCTCTGTTTAACTCTGTTTGCCTCTGTTCAACTCTGTTTAACTGTGTGTAACTCTGTATGCCTCTGTGTAACTCTGTTTCACTCAGTTTCCCTCTGTTTGCCTCTTTTTAACTCTGTTTAACTCTGTTGAACTCTGTTTAAATCTGTTTAACTCTGTTCGCCTATGTTTAACTCTGTTTAACTCTGCATCACTCTGTTTGCCCCTGTTCAACTCTGTTTAACTCTGTTTTCCTGTGTTTAACTCTATTCCACTCTGTTTGCATCTGTTTAACTCTGTTTGCCTCTGTTTGACTCTGTTTAAATCTGTTTGCCACCGTTCAACTCTGTTTAACTCTGCTTAACTCTGTATGCCTCTGTCTAACTCTGTATCACTCTGTGCGTCCCTGTTCAACTCTGTTTGCCTGTGTTTAACTCTATTTAACTCTGTTTGCCTCTGTTTAACTCTGTGTAAATCTGTTTGCTTCTGTTTAACTCTATTAAACTCTCTTTGCCTCTGTTTAACGTTGTTTGACTCTGTATTCCTCTGTTTAACTCAGTTTAACTCTGTTTGCCTCTGTTTAACTCTGTTTGACTCTGATTGCCTCGGTTCAACTCTGTTTAGATCTGTTTAACGCTGTATGCCTCTGTTTTACTCTATTTCACTCAGTTTCCCTCTGTTCGCCTCTTTTTAATTCTGTTTAACTCTGTTGAACTCTGTTTGCCTCTGTTTAACTCTGTTTAACTCTGTTTGCCTCTGTTCAACTCTGTTTAACTCTACTGAATTCTGTTTGCCTCTGTTTAACTCTGTTTAACTCTGTTCGCCTCAGTTCAAATCTGTTTAACTCTGTTTGCCTCTGTTCAACTCTGTTTACCTCTTTTGAACTCTGTTTGCCACTGTTTAACTCTGTTCGTCTCTGTTTCACTCTGTTTAACTCTGTTTAACTCTGTGTGCCTCTGTTTAACTCTGTTTCACTCTGTTTGCCTATGTATAACTCTGCCTAACTTGTTTGCCTCTGTTTCACTCTGTTAAACTCTGTATACCTCTGCTTATCTCTGTTTAACTCTGTATGCCTCTGTTAAACTGTGTTGAACTATGTTTGCCTCTGTTTCACTCTGTTTAACTCTGTTCGACATTCTTTAACTCAGTTTAACTCTGTTTAACTTTGTTTAACTCTGTTTGCCTCTGTTTAACTCTGTTTAACTCTGTTTGCATCTGTTCAAATCTGTTTAACTCTGCTTAACTGTGTATGCGTCTGTTTAACACTGTTTCACCCTGTTTGCCTCTGTTTAACACAGTTTAACTCTGTTTGCCTCTGTTTAACTCTGTTTATCTCTGTTTGCCTCTGTTTAATTTTGTTTAACTCTGTTTGCCTCTGTTTAACTCAATTTAACTCTCTTTGCCTCTGTTTAATGCTGTTTAACTCTGTTTGCCTCTGTTTAACTCAGTTTCCCTCCGTTTGCATCTTTTTAACTCTGTTTAACTCTGTTTGCCTCTGTTTAACTCTGTTTACCTCTGCTCAACTCTGTTAGATCTATTTATCTCTGAATGCCTCTGTTTAACTCTATTTCACTCAGTTTAACTCTGTTTGCCTCTTTTTAAATCTGTTTAACTCTGTTCGCCTATGTTTAACTCTGTTTAACTCTGCATCACTCTGTTTGCCCCTGTTCAACTCTGTTTAACTCTGCTCTATTCCACTCTGTTTGCATCTGTTTAACTCTGTTCGCCTCTGTTTAACTCTTTTCGCCTCAGTTTAACTCTGTTTAAATCTGTTTGCCACCGTTCAACTCTGTTTAACTCTGCTTAACTCTGTATGCCTCTGTGTAACTCTGTATCACTCTGTTTGCCCCTGTTCAACTCTGTTTAACACTGTTTGCCTGTGTATAACTCTATTTCACTCTCTTTGCCTCTGTTTAAATCTGTTCGCCTCTGTTCAACTCTGTTTGCCTCTGTTTAACGCTGTTTAAATCTGTTTGCAACCGTTCAACTCTGTTTAACTCTGCTTAACTCTGTATGCCTCTGGCTAACTCTGTATCACTCTGTGCGTCCCTGTTCAACTCTGTTTGCCTGTGTTTAACTCTATTTCACTCTGTTTGCCTCTGTTTAACGCTGTTTGACTCTGTATTCCTCTGTTAAACTCTATTTAACTCTGTTTGCCTCTGTTTAACTCTGTTTAACTCTGTTTGCCTCTGCTCAAATCTGTTTAACTCTGTTTGCCTCTGTTCAACTCTGTTTAACTCTGTTTAAATCTGCATGCCTCCGTTTAACTCTGTTACACTCAGTTTCCCTCTGTTTCCCTCTTTTTAACTCTTTTTAACTCTATTGAACTCTGTTCGCCTCTGTTTAACTCTGTATAACTCTGTTTAACTCTGTTCAACTCTCTTTAACTCAGTTCAACTCTGTTTAACACTGTTTGACTCTGTTTGCATCTGTTTAACTCTGTTTAACTCTGTTTGCATCTGTTCACATCTGTTTAACTCTGCCTAACTCTGTATGCCTCTGTTTAACTTGTTTAACTCTGTTGGAATCTGCCTGCCTCTGCTTAACTCAGTTGAACTCTCTTCGCCTCTGTTTAACTCTGTTTGCATCTGTTCAAATATGTTTAACTCTGCTTAACTCTGTATGCCTCTGTTTAACATTGTTTCACTCTGTTTGCCTCTGTTTCACTCAGTTTAACTCTGTTTGCCTCTGTTTAACTCTATTTAACTCTCTTTGCCTCTGTTTAACGCTTTTTAACTCTGTTTAACTCTGTTTGCCTCTGTTTAACTCGGTTTCCCTCTGTTTGCCTCTGTTTAACTCTGTTTAAATCTGTTTGCCTCTGTTTAACACTGTTTAACTCTGTATGCCTCTGTTTAACACTGTTTCAATCTGTTTGCCTCTGTTTAACTCAGTTTAACACTGTTTAAGTCTGTATGCCTCTGTGTAACTCTGCATCACTCTGTTTGCCCCGGTTCAACTCTGTTTAACTCTGTTTGCCCGTGTATTACTCTATTTCACTCTGTTTGCCTCTGTTTAACTCTGTTCGCCTCTGTTTAACTCTGTTTGCCTCTTTTTAACTCTGTTTAACTCTGTTGAACTCTGTATGCCTCTGTTTAACTCTGTTTGCCTCTGTTCAACTCTGTTTAACTGTGTGTAACTCTGTATGCCTCTGTGTAACTCTGTTTCACTCAGTTTCCCTCTGTTTCCCTCTTTTTAACTCTGTTTAACTCTGTTGAACTCTGTTTAACTCTGTTTAACTCTGTTCACCTATGTTTAACTCTGCTTAACTCTGCATCACTCTGTTTGCCCCTGTTCAACTCTGTTTAACTCTGTTTGCCTGTGTTTAACTCTATTCCACTCTGTTTGCCTCTGTTTAACTCTGTTCACCTCTGTTTAACTCTGTTTGCCTCTGTTTAAATCTGTTTGCCACCGTTTAACTCTGTTTAACTCTGCTTAACTCTGTATGCCTCTGTGTAACTCTGTATCACTGTTCGCCCCAGTTCAACTCTGTTTAACTCCGTTTGCCTGTGTATAACTCTATTTCACTCTGTTTGTCTCTGTTTCAATCTGTTCGCCTCTTTTTATCTCTGTTTGCCTCTGTTTAACTCCGTTTAAATCTGTTTGCCACCGTTCAACTCTGTTTAACTCTGCTTAACTCTGTATGCCTCTGTCTAACTCTGTATCACTCTGTGTGTCCCTGTTCAACTCTTTTTGCCTGTGTTTAACTCTATTTCACTCTGTTTGCCTCTGTTTCACGCTGTTTGACTCTGTATTCCTCTGTTAAACTCTATTTAACTCTGTTTGCCTCTGTTTAACTCTGTTTAACTCTGTTTGCCTCTGTTCAAATCTGTTTAACTCTGTTTGCCTCTGTTCAACTCTGTTTAACTCTGTTTAAATCTGCATGCCTCTGTTTAACTCTGTTACACTCAGTTTCCCTGTGTTTCCCTCTTTTTAACTCTTTTTAACTCTATTGAACTCTGTTTGCCTCTGTTTCACTCTGTGTAACTCTGTTCGCCTCTGTTTAACTCTGTATAACTCTGTTTAACTCTGTTCAACTCTCTTTAACTCAGTGTAACTCTGTTTAACACTGTTTGACTCTGTTTGCATCTGTTTAACTCTGTTTAACTCTGTTTGCATCTGTTCACATCTGTTTAAATCTGCTTAACTCTGTATGCCTCTGTTTAACACTGTTTCACTCTGTTTGCCTCTGTTTCACTCAGTTTAACTCTGTTTGCCTCTGTTTAACGCTATTTAACTCTCTTTGCATCTGTTTAACGCTGTTTAACTCTGTTTAACTCTGTTTGCCTCTGTTTAACACTGTTTCAATCTGTTTGCCTCTGTTTAACTCAGTTTAACTCTGTTTGCCTCTGTTTAACTCTGTTTAACACTGTTTAACTCTGTATGCCTCTGTGTAACTCTGCATCACTCTGTTTGCCCCTGTTCAACTCTGTTTAACTCTGTTTGCCTGTGTATTACTCTATTTCACTCTGTTTGCCTCTGTTTAACTCTGTTTGCCTCTTTTTAACTCTGTTTAACACTGTTGAACTCTGTTTGCCTCTGTTTAACACTGTTTAACTCTGTTTGCCTCTGTTCAACTCTGTTTAACTGTGTGTAACTCTGTATGCCTCTGTTTAAATCTGTTTCACACAGTTTCCCTCTGTTTGCCTCTTTTTAACTCTGTTTAACTCTGTTGAACTCTGTTTAACTCTGTTTAACTCTGTATCACTCTGTTTGCCCCTGTTCAACTCTGTTTAACTCTGTTTGCCTGTGTTTAACTCTATTCCACTCTGTTTGCCTCTGTTTAACTCTGTTCGCCTCTGTTTAACTCTGTTTGCCTCTGTTTAAATCTGTTTGCCACCGTTCAACTCTGTTTAACTCTGCTTAACTCTGTATGCCTCTGTGTAACTCTGTATCACTCTGTTTGCCCCTGTTCAACTCTGTTTAACTCTGTTTGCCTGTGTATAACTCTATTTCACTCTCTTTGCCTCTGTTTAAATCTGTTCGCCTCTGTTTATCTCTGTTTGCCTCTGTTTAACTCTGTTTAAATCTGTTTGCCACCGTTCAACTCTGTTTAACACTGCTTAACTCTGTATGCCTCTGTCTAACTCTGTATCACTCTGTGTGTCCCTGTTCAACTCTGTTTGCCTGTGTTTAACTCTATTTCACTCTGTTTGCCTCTGTTTAACGCTGTTTGACTCTGTATTCCTCTGTTAAACTCTGTTTAACTCTGTTTGCCTCTGCTTAACTCTGTTTAACTCTGTTTGCCTCTGTTCAAATCTGTTTAACTCTGTTTGCCTCTGTTCAAATTTGTTTAACTCTGTTTAAATCTGCATGCCTCCGTTTAGCTCTGTTACACTCAGTTTCCCTCTGTTTCCCTCTTTTTAACTCTTTTTAACTCTGTTTGCCTCTGTTTAACTCTGTATAACTCTGTTTAACTCTGTTCAACTCTCTTTAACTCAGTTTAACTCTGTTTAACACTGTTTGACTCTGCTTGCATCTGTTTAACTCTGTTTAACTCTGTTTGCATCTGTTCACATGTGTTTCACTCTGCTTAACTCTGTATGCCTCTGTTTAACACTGTTTCACTCTGTTTGCCTCTGTTTCACTCAGTTTAACTCTCTTTGCCTCTGTTTAACGCTGTTTAACTCTGTTTAACTCTGTTTGCCTCTGTTTAACTCAATTTCCCTCTGTTTGCCTCTGTTTAACTCTGTTTAAATCTGTTTGCCTCTGTTTAACTCTGTTTAACTCTGTATGCCTCTGTTTAACACTGTTTCAATCTGTTTGCCTCTGTTTAACTCAGTTTAACTCTGTTCGCCTCTGTTTAAACCTGTTTGCCTCTGTTTAACTCTGTTTAAATCTGTTTGCCACTGTTCAACTCTGTTTAACTCTGCTTAACTCTGTATGCCTCTGTGTAACTCTGTTTAAATCTGTTTGCCACCGTTCAACTCTGTTTAACTCTGCTTAACTCTGTATGCCTCTGTGTAACTCTGTATCAATCTGTTTGCCCCTGTTCAACTCTGTTTAACTCTGTTAGCCTGTGTATAACTCTATTTCACTCTGTTTAATGCTGTTTGACTCTGTATTCCTCTGTTTGACTCTATTTAACTCTGTTTGCCTCTGTTCAAATCTGTTTAACTCTGTATGCCTCTGCTAATCTCTGTTTAACTCTGTTTAACTCTGTTGGACTCTCTTTAACTCAGTTTAACTCTGTTGAACATTGTTTAACTCTGTTTGCCTCTGTTTAACTCTGTTTGCATCTGTTCAAATATATTTAACTCTGCTTAACTCTGTATGCCTCTGTTTAACACTGTTTCAATCTGTTTGCCTCTGTTTAACTCAGTTTAACTCTGTTTGCCTCTGTTTAACTCTGTTTAACACTGTTTAAATCTGTATGCCTCTGTGTAACTCTGCATCACTCTGTTTGCCCCTGTTCAACTCTGTTTAACTCTGTTTGCCTGTGTATTACTCTATTTCACTCTGTTTGCCTCTGTTTTACTCTGTTCGCCTCTGTTTAACTCTGTTTGCCTCTTTTTAACTCTGTTTAACTCTGTTGAACTCTGTTTGCCTCTGTTCAACTCTGTTTAACTGTGTGTAACTCTGTATGCCTCTGTTTAACTTGTTTAACTCTGTTGGAATCTGCCTGCCTCTGCTTAACTCAGTTGAACTCTCTTCGCCTCTGTTTAACTCTGTTTGCATCTGTTCAAATATGTTTAACTCTGCTTAACTCTGTATGCCTCTGTTTAACATTGTTTCACTCTGTTTGCCTCTGTTTCACTCAGTTTAACTCTGTTTGCCTCTGTTTAACTCTATTTAACTCTCTTTGCCTCTGTTTAACGCTTTTTAACTCTGTTTAACTCTGTTTGCCTCTGTTTAACTCGGTTTCCCTCTGTTTGCCTCTGTTTAACTCTGTTTAAATCTGTTTGCCTCTGTTTAACACTGTTTAACTCTGTATGCCTCTGTTTAACACTGTTTCAATCTGTTTGCCTCTGTTTAACTCAGTTTAACACTGTTTAAGTCTGTATGCCTCTGTGTAACTCTGCATCACTCTGTTTGCCCCGGTTCAACTCTGTTTAACTCTGTTTGCCCGTGTATTACTCTATTTCACTCTGTTTGCCTCTGTTTAACTCTGTTCGCCTCTGTTTAACTCTGTTTGCCTCTTTTTAACTCTGTTTAACTCTGTTGAACTCTGTATGCCTCTGTTTAACTCTGTTTGCCTCTGTTCAACTCTGTTTAACTGTGTGTAACTCTGTATGCCTCTGTGTAACTCTGTTTCACTCAGTTTCCCTCTGTTTCCCTCTTTTTAACTCTGTTTAACTCTGTTGAACTCTGTTTAACTCTGTTTAACTCTGTTCACCTATGTTTAACTCTGCTTAACTCTGCATCACTCTGTTTGCCCCTGTTCAACTCTGTTTAACTCTGTTTGCCTGTGTTTAACTCTATTCCACTCTGTTTGCCTCTGTTTAACTCTGTTCACCTCTGTTTAACTCTGTTTGCCTCTGTTTAAATCTGTTTGCCACCGTTTAACTCTGTTTAACTCTGCTTAACTCTGTATGCCTCTGTGTAACTCTGTATCACTGTTCGCCCCAGTTCAACTCTGTTTAACTCCGTTTGCCTGTGTATAACTCTATTTCACTCTGTTTGTCTCTGTTTCAATCTGTTCGCCTCTTTTTATCTCTGTTTGCCTCTGTTTAACTCCGTTTAAATCTGTTTGCCACCGTTCAACTCTGTTTAACTCTGCTTAACTCTGTATGCCTCTGTCTAACTCTGTATCACTCTGTGTGTCCCTGTTCAACTCTTTTTGCCTGTGTTTAACTCTATTTCACTCTGTTTGCCTCTGTTTCACGCTGTTTGACTCTGTATTCCTCTGTTAAACTCTATTTAACTCTGTTTGCCTCTGTTTAACTCTGTTTAACTCTGTTTGCCTCTGTTCAAATCTGTTTAACTCTGTTTGCCTCTGTTCAACTCTGTTTAACTCTGTTTAAATCTGCATGCCTCTGTTTAACTCTGTTACACTCAGTTTCCCTGTGTTTCCCTCTTTTTAACTCTTTTTAACTCTATTGAACTCTGTTTGCCTCTGTTTCACTCTGTGTAACTCTGTTCGCCTCTGTTTAACTCTGTATAACTCTGTTTAACTCTGTTCAACTCTCTTTAACTCAGTGTAACTCTGTTTAACACTGTTTGACTCTGTTTGCATCTGTTTAACTCTGTTTAACTCTGTTTGCATCTGTTCACATCTGTTTAAATCTGCTTAACTCTGTATGCCTCTGTTTAACACTGTTTCACTCTGTTTGCCTCTGTTTCACTCAGTTTAACTCTGTTTGCCTCTGTTTAACGCTATTTAACTCTCTTTGCATCTGTTTAACGCTGTTTAACTCTGTTTAACTCTGTTTGCCTCTGTTTAACACTGTTTCAATCTGTTTGCCTCTGTTTAACTCAGTTTAACTCTGTTTGCCTCTGTTTAACTCTGTTTAACACTGTTTAACTCTGTATGCCTCTGTGTAACTCTGCATCACTCTGTTTGCCCCTGTTCAACTCTGTTTAACTCTGTTTGCCTGTGTATTACTCTATTTCACTCTGTTTGCCTCTGTTTAACTCTGTTTGCCTCTTTTTAACTCTGTTTAACTCTGTTGAACTCTGTTTGCCTCTGTTTAACACTGTTTAACTCTGTTTGCCTCTGTTCAACTCTGTTTAACTGTGTGTAACTCTGTATGCCTCTGTTTAAATCTGTTTCACACAGTTTCCCTCTGTTTGCCTCTTTTTAACTCTGTTTAACTCTGTTGAACTCTGTTTAACTCTGTTTAACTCTGTATCACTCTGTTTGCCCCTGTTCAACTCTGTTTAACTCTGTTTGCCTGTGTTTAACTCTATTCCACTCTGTTTGCCTCTGTTTAACTCTGTTCGCCTCTGTTTAACTCTGTTTGCCTCTGTTTAAATCTGTTTGCCACCGTTCAACTCTGTTTAACTCTGCTTAACTCTGTATGCCTCTGTGTAACTCTGTATCACTGTTTGCCCCTGTTCAACTCTGTTTAACTCTGTTTGCCTGTGTATAACTCTATTTCACTCTCTTTGCCTCTGTTTAAATCTGTTCGCCTCTGTTTATCTCTGTTTGCCTCTGTTTAACTCTGTTTAAATCTGTTTGCCACCGTTCAACTCTGTTTAACACTGCTTAACTCTGTATGCCTCTGTCTAACTCTGTATCACTCTGTGTGTCCCTGTTCAACTCTGTTTGCCTGTGTTTAACTCTATTTCACTCTGTTTGCCTCTGTTTAACGCTGTTTGACTCTGTATTCCTCTGTTAAACTCTGTTTAACTCTGTTTGCCTCTGCTTAACTCTGTTTAACTCTGTTTGCCTCTGTTCAAATCTGTTTAACTCTGTTTGCCTCTGTTCAAATTTGTTTAACTCTGTTTAAATCTGCATGCCTCCGTTTAGCTCTGTTACACTCAGTTTCCCTCTGTTTCCCTCTTTTTAACTCTTTTTAACTCTGTT
The DNA here is from genome assembly GCA_026770705.1 of Isurus oxyrinchus. Classification (NCBI taxonomy): domain Eukaryota; kingdom Metazoa; phylum Chordata; class Chondrichthyes; order Lamniformes; family Lamnidae; genus Isurus; species Isurus oxyrinchus. The sequence goes on along the minus strand of JANJGN010001833.1, from coordinate 3,402 downwards.
TGCCTCTGTTTAACTCTGTATAACTCTGTTTAACTCTGTTCAACTCTCTTTAACTCAGTTTAACTCTGTTTAACACTGTTTGACTCTGCTTGCATCTGTTTAACTCTGTTTAACTCTGTTTGCATCTGTTCACATGTGTTTCACTCTGCTTAACTCTGTATGCCTCTGTTTAACACTGTTTCACTCTGTTTGCCTCTGTTTCACTCAGTTTAACTCTCTTTGCCTCTGTTTAACGCTGTTTAACTCTGTTTAACTCTGTTTGCCTCTGTTTAACTCAATTTCCCTCTGTTTGCCTCTGTTTAACTCTGTTTAAATCTGTTTGCCTCTGTTTAACTCTGTTTAACTCTGTATGCCTCTGTTTAACACTGTTTCAATCTGTTTGCCTCTGTTTAACTCAGTTTAACTCTGTTCGCCTCTGTTTAAACCTGTTTGCCTCTGTTTAACTCTGTTTAAATCTGTTTGCCACTGTTCAACTCTGTTTAACTCTGCTTAACTCTGTATGCCTCTGTGTAACTCTGTTTAAATCTGTTTGCCACCGTTCAACTCTGTTTAACTCTGCTTAACTCTGTATGCCTCTGTGTAACTCTGTATCAATCTGTTTGCCCCTGTTCAACTCTGTTTAACTCTGTTAGCCTGTGTATAACTCTATTTCACTCTGTTTAATGCTGTTTGACTCTGTATTCCTCTGTTTGACTCTATTTAACTCTGTTTGCCTCTGTTCAAATCTGTTTAACTCTGTATGCCTCTGCTAATCTCTGTTTAACTCTGTTTAACTCTGTTGGACTCTCTTTAACTCAGTTTAACTCTGTTGAACATTGTTTAACTCTGTTTGCCTCTGTTTAACTCTGTTTGCATCTGTTCAAATATATTTAACTCTGCTTAACTCTGTATGCCTCTGTTTAACACTGTTTCAATCTGTTTGCCTCTGTTTAACTCAGTTTAACTCTGTTTGCCTCTGTTTAACTCTGTTTAACACTGTTTAAATCTGTATGCCTCTGTGTAACTCTGCATCACTCTGTTTGCCCCTGTTCAACTCTGTTTAACTCTGTTTGCCTGTGTATTACTCTATTTCACTCTGTTTGCCTCTGTTTTACTCTGTTCGCCTCTGTTTAACTCTGTTTGCCTCTTTTTAACTCTGTTTAACTCTGTTGAACTCTGTTTGCCTCTGTTCAACTCTGTTTAACTGTGTGTAACTCTGTATGCCTCTGTTTAACTTGTTTAACTCTGTTGGAATCTGCCTGCCTCTGCTTAACTCAGTTGAACTCTCTTCGCCTCTGTTTAACTCTGTTTGCATCTGTTCAAATATGTTTAACTCTGCTTAACTCTGTATGCCTCTGTTTAACATTGTTTCACTCTGTTTGCCTCTGTTTCACTCAGTTTAACTCTGTTTGCCTCTGTTTAACTCTATTTAACTCTCTTTGCCTCTGTTTAACGCTTTTTAACTCTGTTTAACTCTGTTTGCCTCTGTTTAACTCGGTTTCCCTCTGTTTGCCTCTGTTTAACTCTGTTTAAATCTGTTTGCCTCTGTTTAACACTGTTTAACTCTGTATGCCTCTGTTTAACACTGTTTCAATCTGTTTGCCTCTGTTTAACTCAGTTTAACACTGTTTAAGTCTGTATGCCTCTGTGTAACTCTGCATCACTCTGTTTGCCCCGGTTCAACTCTGTTTAACTCTGTTTGCCCGTGTATTACTCTATTTCACTCTGTTTGCCTCTGTTTAACTCTGTTCGCCTCTGTTTAACTCTGTTTGCCTCTTTTTAACTCTGTTTAACTCTGTTGAACTCTGTATGCCTCTGTTTAACTCTGTTTGCCTCTGTTCAACTCTGTTTAACTGTGTGTAACTCTGTATGCCTCTGTGTAACTCTGTTTCACTCAGTTTCCCTCTGTTTCCCTCTTTTTAACTCTGTTTAACTCTGTTGAACTCTGTTTAACTCTGTTTAACTCTGTTCACCTATGTTTAACTCTGCTTAACTCTGCATCACTCTGTTTGCCCCTGTTCAACTCTGTTTAACTCTGTTTGCCTGTGTTTAACTCTATTCCACTCTGTTTGCCTCTGTTTAACTCTGTTCACCTCTGTTTAACTCTGTTTGCCTCTGTTTAAATCTGTTTGCCACCGTTTAACTCTGTTTAACTCTGCTTAACTCTGTATGCCTCTGTGTAACTCTGTATCACTGTTCGCCCCAGTTCAACTCTGTTTAACTCCGTTTGCCTGTGTATAACTCTATTTCACTCTGTTTGTCTCTGTTTCAATCTGTTCGCCTCTTTTTATCTCTGTTTGCCTCTGTTTAACTCCGTTTAAATCTGTTTGCCACCGTTCAACTCTGTTTAACTCTGCTTAACTCTGTATGCCTCTGTCTAACTCTGTATCACTCTGTGTGTCCCTGTTCAACTCTTTTTGCCTGTGTTTAACTCTATTTCACTCTGTTTGCCTCTGTTTCACGCTGTTTGACTCTGTATTCCTCTGTTAAACTCTATTTAACTCTGTTTGCCTCTGTTTAACTCTGTTTAACTCTGTTTGCCTCTGTTCAAATCTGTTTAACTCTGTTTGCCTCTGTTCAACTCTGTTTAACTCTGTTTAAATCTGCATGCCTCTGTTTAACTCTGTTACACTCAGTTTCCCTGTGTTTCCCTCTTTTTAACTCTTTTTAACTCTATTGAACTCTGTTTGCCTCTGTTTCACTCTGTGTAACTCTGTTCGCCTCTGTTTAACTCTGTATAACTCTGTTTAACTCTGTTCAACTCTCTTTAACTCAGTGTAACTCTGTTTAACACTGTTTGACTCTGTTTGCATCTGTTTAACTCTGTTTAACTCTGTTTGCATCTGTTCACATCTGTTTAAATCTGCTTAACTCTGTATGCCTCTGTTTAACACTGTTTCACTCTGTTTGCCTCTGTTTCACTCAGTTTAACTCTGTTTGCCTCTGTTTGACGCTATTTAACTCTCTTTGCATCTGTTTAACGCTGTTTAACTCTGTTTAACTCTGTTTGCCTCTGTTTAACACTGTTTCAATCTGTTTGCCTCTGTTTAACTCAGTTTAACTCTGTTTGCCTCTGTTTAACTCTGTTTAACACTGTTTAACTCTGTATGCCTCTGTGTAACTCTGTATCACTCTGTTTGCCCCTGTTCAACTCTGTTTAACTCTGTTTGCCTGTGTATTACTCTATTTCACTCTGTTTGCCTCTGTTTAACTCTGTTTGCCTCTTTTTAACTCTGTTTAACTCTGTTGAACTCTGTTTGCCTCTGTTTAACACTGTTTAACTCTGTTTGCCTCTGTTCAACTCTGTTTAACTGTGTGTAACTCTGTATGCCTCTGTTTAAATCTGTTTCACACAGTTTCCCTCTGTTTGCCTCTTTTTAACTCTGTTTAACTCTGTTGAACTCTGTTTAACTCTGTTTAACT
>JANJGN010001832.1:0-104745 GCA_026770705.1 Isurus oxyrinchus | reverse complement strand
GGTTGGCGGCTTTGGGGACAGAGTCTCTTGGGAGGGTCGGCGGGGTCGGGTGGCGGGTTTGCAAACATAGTCTCAGAGGGGCGGGGGGTACAGGGGTCGGGTGTGGGGTTTGGGGACATAGTCTCGGGGTGGGTCGGGGGTCGGGTGGCAAGTTTGGGGACATAATCTCTGGGAGGGTCAGGTGGCAGGTTTGGGGACATAGTCTCGGGTTGTGTTGGGGGTCAGGTGGCGGGTTTGGGGACATAGTCTCGTGGGGGTTGAGGTGTTTGGGTGTCGGGTGGCGGGTTTGGGGACATAGTCTCGGGGTGGGTCGGGTGGCGGGGTGGCGGGTTTGGGGACTTAGTCTCGGGGGGGGTCGGGGGGGGTCGGACGTCGGGTGGCGGGTTTGGGGACATAGTCTCGGAGTGGTTCGGTGGTCGGGTGGTGGGATTAGGGACATAGTCTCGGGGGGGGGGTCGGTGGTCAGGTGCCGGATTTAGGGACATAGTCTCGGGGGGGGTCGGGGTTGTCGGGGGTCGGGTGGCAGGTTTGGGGACATAGTCTCGCGGTGGGTCGGGGTGTCGGGTGGCGTGTTTGCGGACATAGTCTCGGGGTGGGTCGGGGGTCGCGTGGCGGGTTTGGGGACATAGTCTCAGGGGCGTCAGGGGTCGGGTTTGGGGACATAGTTTCAGTAGGGTCGGGGGGGGGTCGGGGTTCGGGGGGCGGGTTGGGGGGACAAACTCTCGTAGGTGTCGGGGGGGGTCGGTGGTCGGGTGTCGGGTTTGGGGACATTGTGGCGGGGGTCGCGTGGCGGGTTTGGGGACATAGTCTCGGGGGGTCGGGGGGGTCGGGTGGCGGTTTAGGGGACATAGTCTCGGGGGGGTCGGGGTTCGGGTGGCGGGTTTGGGCACATAGTCTCTTGGGGGGGGGTTGGGCGTCAGATGGCAGGTTTGGGGACATAGTCTCAGTGGGTTTCGGGGGGGTCGGTGGTCGGGCGGCGTGTTTAGGGACAGAGTCTCATGGGGGGGTCGGGGGGGGTCGGAGGTCAGGTGACGGGTTTGGGGACATATTCTTGTGGGTGCCGGGGGGGTCGGGGGTCGGGGTGGCGGGTTTGGGGACATAGTCTCGGGGGAGTCGGGACGGTCGGGTGTCGGGTGGTGGGTTTGGGGACATAGTCTCGGGGGGGGCTCGGGGTGTCGGGAGTAGGGTGGCGGGTTTGGGGACATAGTCTCTTTGGGGGTCAGGGTGTCGGGGGTCGGGTGGCGGGTGTGGGGACATAGTCTCGGGAAGGTCGGTGTGGTCGAGCGTCGGGTGCCGGGATTCGGGACATAGTCTTGGGGGGGGTCGGGGGTCAGGTGGCGGGTTTGGGGACATAGTCCCGGGGGGTTCGGGGTGGTCGGGGGTCGGTTGGCGAGTTTGGGGACATAGTCTTGAGGGGTCGGGGGTTTGGTGGCGGGTTTGGGAACATAGTCTCGAGGGGGGTCGTGGGTCGGAAGCGGGTTTGAGGAAATAGTCTCGGGGTGGGTCGGGGGTCGGGTGGCAGGTTTGGGGACTTAGTCTCGGGGGAGTCGGGGTTCGGGTGGCGGGTTTGGGGACATAGTCGCAGAGTGGGTCGGGGGGGGTCGGTGGTCGGGTGGCGGGATTAGGGACATAGTGTCGGGGGGGTCGGTGGTCGGGTAGCGGGTTTAGCGACATAGTCTCGGGGCGGTCGTGGGTGTCGGGGGTCGGGTGGCGGGTTTGGGGACATAGTCTCGCGGTGGGTCGGAGGTCGGGTTGCGGGTTTGGGAACATAGTCGCAGAGTGGGTCGGGGGGGGTCGGTGGTCGGGTGGCGGGATTAGCGACATAGTCTCGGGGGGGATCGGGGAGTCCGGGAGTCGGCTGGCGGGTTTGGGGACATAGTCTCGGGGTGGGTCGGGGGTCGCGTGGCGATTTTGGGGACATAGTCTCGGGGGGGTCGGGGGTCGGGTGGCAGGTTTGGGACATAGTCTCGGGGGGGTCGGGAGTCGGGTGGCGGGTTTGGGCACATAGTCTCTTGGGGGGGGTCGGGCGTCGGATGGCAGGTTTGGGGACATAGTCTCGGCGGGTTTCGGGGGGGTCGGTGGTCGGGCGGCGTGTTTAGGGACAGAGTCTCATGGGGGGGTCGGAGGTCAGGTGACGGGTTTGGGGACATAGTCTTGTGGGTGTCGGGGGGGTCGGGGGTCGGGTGGCAGGTTTGGGGACATAGTCTCGGGGGAGTCGGGACGGTCGGGTGTCGGGTGGTGGGTTTGGGGACATAGTCTCGGGGGGGGCTCGGGGGGGTCGGGAGTAGGGTGGCCGGTTTGGGGACATAGTCTCTTTGGGGGTCAGGGTGTCGGGGGTCGGGGTGGCGGGTGTGGGGACATAGGTCTCGGGAAGGTCAGTGTGGTCGAGGGGTCGGGGTGCCGGGATTCGGGACATAGTCTTGGGGGGGTCGGGGGTCAGGTGGCGGGTTTGGGGACATAGTCCCGGGGGGTTCGGGGTGGTCGGGGGTCGGTTGGCGAGTTTGGGGACATAGTCTTGGGGGGTCGGGGGTCGGATGGAGGGTTTGGGAACATAGTCTCGAGGGGGGTCGGGGGTCGGAAGCGGGTTTGCGGAAATAGTCTCGGGGTGGGTCGGGGGTCGGGTGGCGGGTTTGGGGACTTAGTCTCGGGGAGTCGGGGGTCAGGTGGCGGGTTTGGGGACATAGTCGCAGAGTGGGTCGGGGGGGTCGGTGGTCGGGTGGCGGGATTGGGGACTTAGTCTCGGGGGAGTCGGGGGTCGAGTGGCGGGTTTAGCGACATAGTCTCGGGGGGGGTCGGGAGTCGGGTGGCAGGTTTGGGGACATAATCTCTGGGGGGGTCAGGTGGCAGGTTTGGGGACATAGTCTCGGGGTGTGTTGGGGGTCGGGTGGCGGGTTTGGGCACATAGTCTCGTGGGGGTGGGGTGTTTGGGTGTCGGGTGGCGGGTTTGGGGACATAGTCTCGGGGGGGGTCGGAGGTCAGGTGGCGGGTTTGGGGACATAGTCTCGGGGGGGGTCGGGGTTGTCGGGGGTCGGGTGGCGGGTTTGGGGACATAGTCTCGGGGTGGGTCGGGTGTCGGGGTGGCGTGTTTGCGGACATTGTCTCGGGGGGGATCGGGGGTTTGGGGGTCGGGTGGCGGGTTTGGGAACATAGTCTCGAGGGGGGTCGGGGGTCGGAAGCGGGTTTGAGGAAATAGTCTCGGGGTGGGTCGGGGGTCGGGTGGCAGGTTTGGGGACTTAGTCTCGGGGGAGTCGGGGGTCGGGGTGGCGGGTTTGGGGACATAGTCGCAGAGTGGGTCGGGGGGGTCGGTGGTCGGGTGGCGGGATTAGGGACATAGTGTCGGGGGGGTCGGTGGTCGGGTAGCGGGTTTAGCGACATAGTCTCGGGGCGGTCATGGGTGTCGGGGGTCGGGGTGGCGGGTTTGGGGACATAGTCTCGCGGTGGGTCGGAGGTCGGGTTGCGGGTTTGGGGACATAGTCGCAGAGTGGGTCGGGGGGTCGGTGGTCGGGTGGCGGGATTAGCGACATAGTCTCGGGGGGGATCGGGGAGTCCGGGAGTCGGCTGGCGGGTTTGGGGGACATAGTCTCGGGGTGGGTCGGGGGTCGCGTGGCGATTTTGGGGACATAGTCTCGGGGGGGGTCGGGGGTCGGGTGGCAGGTTTGGGACATAGTCTCGGGGGGGTCGGGAGTCGGGTGGCGGTTTTGGGCACATAGTCTCTTGGGGGGGGTCGGGCGTCGGATGGCAGGTTTGGGGACATAGTCTCGGCGGGTTTCGGGGGTGTCGGTGGTCGGGCGGCGTGGTTTAGGGACAGAGTCTCAAGGGGGGGTCGGGGGGGTCGGCGGTCAGGTGACGGGTTTGGGGACATAGTCTTGTGGGTGTCGGGGGGGTCGGGGGTCGGGTGGCAGGTTTGGGGACATAGTCTCGGGGGAGTCGGGACGGTCGGGTGTCGGGTGGTGGGTTTGATGACATAGTCTCGGGGGGGGCTCGGGGGGGTCGGGAGTAGGGTGGCGGGTTTGGGGACATAGTCTCTGGAAGGTCGGTGTGGTCGAGGGTCGGGTGCCGGGATTCGGGACATAGTCTTGGGGGGGTCGGGGGTCAGGTGGCGGGTTTGGGGACATAGTCCCGGGGGGTTCGGGGTGGTCGGGGGTCGGTTGGCGAGTTTGGGGACATAGTCTTGGGGGGTCGGGGGTCGGGTGGAGGGTTTGGGAACATAGTCTCGAGGGGGGTCGGGGGTCGGAAGCGGGTTTGCGGAAATAGTCTCGGGGTGGGTCGGGGGTCGGGTGGCAGGTTTGGGGACTTAGTCTCGGGGGAGTCGGGGGTCAGGTGGCGGGTTTGGGGACATAGTCGCAGAGTGGGTCGGGGGGGTCGGTGGTCGGGTGGCGGGATTAGGGACATAGTGTCGGGGGGGTCGGTGGTCGGGTGGCGGGTTTAGCGACATAGTCTCAGGGGGGGTCGGGAGTCGGGTGGCAGGTTTGGGGACATAATCTCTGGGGGGGTCAGGTGGCAGGTTTGGGGACATAGTCTCGGGGTGTGTTGGGGGTCGGGTGGCGGGTTTGGGCACATAGTCTCGTGGGGGCTGGGGTGTTTGGGTGTCGGGGTGGCGGGTTTGGGGACATAGTCTCGGGGGGGTCGGAGGTCAGGTGGCGGGTTTGGGGACATAGTCTCGGGGGGGGTCGGGGTTGTCGGGGGTCGGGTGGCGGGTTTGGGGACATAGTCTCGGGGTGGGTCGGGTGTCGGGTGGCGTGTTTGCGGACATTGTCTCGGGGGGGGGATCGGGGGTTTGGGGGTCGGGTGGCGGGTTTGGGGACATAGTCTCTGGGTGGGTTGGGGGTCGCGTAGCGTGTTTGGGGACATAGTCTCGGGGGTCGGGGGGTCGGGGGTGGCGGTTTTGGGGACATAGTTTCAGTGGGGTCGGGGGGGGTCGGGGTTTGGGTGGCGGGTTGGGGGACAAACTCTCGTAGGTGTCGGGGGGGTCGGTGGTCAGGTGGCGGGTGTGGGGGACATAGTCTCAGGAAGGTCGGTGTGGTCGAGGGTCGGGTGCCGGGATTCGGGACATAGTCTTGGGGGGGTCGGGGGTCAGGTGGCGGGTTTGGGGACATAGTCCCGGGGGGTTCGGGGTGGTCGGGGGTCGGTTGGCGAGTTTGGGGACATAGTCTTGGGGGGTCGGGGGTCGGGGTGGAGGGTTTGGGAACATAGTCTCGAGGGGGGTCGGGGGTCGGAAGCGGGTTTGCGGAAATAGTCTCGGGGTGGGTCGGGGGTCGGGTGGCGGGTTTGGGGACTTAGTCTCGGGGGAGTCGGGGGTCAGGTGGCGGGTTTGGGGACATAGTCGCAGAGTGGGTCGGGGGGGTCGGTGGTCGGGTGGCGGGATTAGGGACATAGTGTCGGGGGGGTCGGTGGTCGGGTGGCGGGTTTAGCGACATAGTCTCGGGGGGGGTCGGGAGTCGGGTGGCAGGTTTGGGGACATAATCTCTGGGGGGGTCAGGTGGCAGGTTTGGGGACATAGTCTCGGGGTGTGTTGGGGGTCGGGGTGGCGGGTTTGGGCACATAGTCTCGTGGGGGCTGGGGTGTTTGGGTGTCGGGTGGCGGGTTTGGGGACATAGTCTCGGGGGGGTCGGAGGTCAGGTGGCGGGTTTTGGGGACATAGTCTCGGGGGGGGGTCGGGGTTGTCGGGGGTCGGGTGGCGGGTTTGGGGACATAGTCTCGGGGTGGGTCGGGTGTCGGGTGGCGTGTTTGCGGACATTGTCTCGGGGGGGGATCGGGGGTTTGGGGGTCGGGTGGCGGGTTTGGGGACATAGTCTCTGGGTGGGTTGGGGGTCGCGTAGCGTGTTTGGGGACATAGTCTCGGGGGTCGGGGGTCGGGTGGCGGTTTTGGGGACATAGTTTCAGTGGGGTCGGGGGGGTCGGGGTTTGGGTGGCGGGTTGGGGGACAAACTCTCGTAGGTGTCGGGGGGGTCGGTGGTCAGGTGGCGGGTTTGGGGACATAGTCTCGGGGTGGGTCGGGGGGTCGGGAGGCGGGTTTGCGGACATAGTCTCGATGGGGCGAGGGTCGGGTGTCAGGTTTGGGGACATAGTCTCCGGGGGGGTCGGTGGTCGGGTGGCGGGTTTAGTGACATAGTCACGGGGAGGTCGGGGGGGTCGGGCTTCAGGTGGCGTGTTTGGGGACATAGTCTCGTGGGTGTCGGGGGGGTCGGGGGGGTCGGGTGGCGTGTTTGGGGACATAGTCTCGTGGGTGTCGGGGGGGTCGGGGGTCGGGGTGGTGGGTTTGGGGACATAGTCGCAGAGTGGGTCGGGGGGTTCGGGGGTCGGGTGGCGGGATTAGGGACAGAGTGTCGGGAGTGTCGGGGGTTGGGTGGCGGGTTTGGGGACATAGTCTCGGGGGGGATCGGGGGGTTCGGGGCTCGGGTGGCGGGTTTGGGGACATAGTCCTCGGGGTGGGTCGTGGGTCGCGTGGCGATTTTGGGGACATAGTCTCGGGGGGGTCGGGGGGTCGGGTGGCGGGTTTGGGACATAGTCTCGGGGTGGTCGGGGGGTCGGGGTGGCGGGTTTGGGACATAGTCTCGGGGGGGTCGGGAGTCGGGAGGCGGTTTTGGGACAGAGTCTCTTGGGGGGGTTCGGCAGGTTCGGGTGGCGGGTTTGGGGACAGAGTCTCTTGGGGGGGTTCGGCAGGTTCGGGGTGGCGGGTTGCGGACATAGTCTCGAGGGGGCGGGGGGGGAGGGTCGCGTGTCAGGTTTGGGGGACATAGTCTCCGGGGGGGTCGGTGGTCGGGTGGCGGGTTTAGTGACATAGTCACGGGGAGGTCGGGGGGGTCGGGCTTCAGGTGGCGTGTTTGGGGACATAGTCTCGAGGGTGTCGGGGGGGTCGGGGGTCGGGGGTGGCGGGTTTGTGGACATAGTCTCGAGGGTGTCGGGGGGGTCGGGGGTCGGGTGGCGGGTTTTGGGGACATAGTCTCGGGGGGGTTGGGGGGATCGGGTGGTGGGTTTGGGGACATAGTCTCGGTGGGTTTCGGGGGTCGGTGGTCGGGCGGCAGGTTTAGTGACAGAGTCTCGTGGGGGGGTCGGGGGTCGTGTGGCGGGATTGGGGACATAGTCTTTGGGGTGTCGGCGGGGTCGGGGGGGCGGGTGGCGGGTTTTATGGACTTAGTCTCGGGGGGAGTCTGGATGGTCGGGTGTCGGGTGGCGGGTTTGGGTACATAGTCTCGGGGTGGCTCGGGGGGGTCGGGAGTTGGGTGGCGGGTTTGGGGACATAGTCTCGGGGTGGCTCGGGGGGGTCGGGAGTTGGGTGGCGGGTTTGGGGACATAGTCTTGGGTGGGTCGGGTGGCGGGTTTGGGTACATAGTCTCGGGGTGGGTCGGCGGTCGGGTGGCGGGTTTGGGTCATAGTCTTGGGGGGGGTCGGGGAGGTCGGGGGTCGGGTGTTGGGTTTGGGACATAGTCTCGGGGGGTCGGGGGTCGGGTGGCATGTTTGGAGACATAGTCTCGGGGGGGGTCGGGGGTGTCGGTGGTCGGGGTGTCAGGTTTAGTGACATAGTCAAAGGGAGGTCGGGGGGGTCAGGCTTCACGTGGCGTGTTTGGGGACATAGTCTCGTGGGTATCGGGGGGGTCGGGGGTCGGGTGGCGGGTTTGGGGACATAGTCTCGTGGGTGTCGGGGGGGGTCGGGGGTCGGGGTCGCGGGTTTGGGGACATAGTCTCGGGGTGGGTCGGGGGTCAGGTGGCAGGTTTGGGGACATAGTCTCGGGGGGGTCGGGGGGGGTCGGGTGGCGGGTTTGGGGATATAGTCTCGGTGGGTTTCGGGGGGGTCGGTGGTCGGGCGGTGGGTTTAGTGACAGAGTCTCGTGGGGGGGTTGGGGGTCGCGTGGCAGGATTGGGGACATAGTCTTGGGGGTGTCGGGGAGTGTTGGGGGGTGGGTAGCGGGTTTTATGGACTTAGTCTCGGGGGGAGTCTGAATGGTCGGGTGTCGGGTGGCGGGTTTGGGGACATAGTCTCGGGGGGAGTCGGGACGGTCGGGTGTCGGGTGGCGGGTTTGGGTACATAGTCTCGGGGTGGCTCGGGGGGGTCGGGAGTTGGGTGGCGGGTTTGGGGACATAGTCTCGGGGTGGGTCGGCGGTCGGGTGGCGGGTTTGGGTCATAATCTCGGGGGGGTCGGGGAGGTCGGGTGTTGGGTTTGGGACATAGTCTCGGCGGGGGTCGGGGGTCGGGTGGCATGTTTGGGGACAGAGTCTCTTGGAGGAGTCGGAGCGGGTCGAGTGGCGGGTTTGCAGACATAGTCTCGGGGGGCGGAGGGGACGGGGGTCGGGTGTCCGGTTTGGGGATATAGTCTCGGGGGGGTCGGGTGGGGTCGGTGGTCGGGTGGCAGGTTTAGTGACATAGTCTCGGGGGGGTCGGGGTGGTTGGGTTTCGGGTGGCGGGTTAGGGACATAGTCTCGGGTTGGGTCGGTGGTCAGGTGGCGGGTTTGGAGACATAGTCTCGGGGGGGTCGGGGGTGTCGGGTGGCTGTTTTGGGGACATAGTCTCGGGGGGGTTGGGATTCAGGTGGCGGGTTTGGGCACATAGTCTCTTGGTGGGGTCGGGGGGTCGGGCGTCGGATGGCAGGTTTGGGGACATAGTCTCGGTGGGTTTCGGGGGGTTCGGTAGTCGGGCGGCGTGTTTAGGGACAGAGTCTCATGGGGGGGTCGCGGGGGTCGGAGGTCAGGTGACGGGTTTGGGGACATAGTCTTGTGGGTGTCGGGGGGGTCGGGGGTGGGGTGGCGGGTTTGGGGACATAGTCTCGGGGGCGCTTGGGGGGGTCGGGAGTTGGGTGGCGGGTTTGGGGACATAGTCTTGGGGGGGTCGGGGGGGTTGTGGGTCTGGTGGCGGGTCTGGGGACATAGTCACGTGGGGGTCAGGGGTTCGGGGGTCGGAGGTCGGGGTGGCGGCTGTGAGGACATAGTCTCGGGAAGGTCGGTGTGGTCGAGGGTCGGGTGCCGGGATTCGGGACATAGTCTTGGGGGGTGGGGGGTTGGGTGGCGGGTTTGGGGACATAGTCCCGGGGGGTTCGGGGTGGTCGGGGGTCGGGGTGGCGAGATTGGGGACATAGTCTTGGGGGGTCGGGGGTTTGGTGACGGGTTTGGGAACATAGTCTCGAGGGGGGTCGGGGGTCGGAAGCGGGTTTGCGGAAATAGTCTCGGGGTGGGTCGGGGGGTCGGTGGTTTGGTGGCGGGTTTAAAGTCATAGTCTCGGGGGGATTGGGGGGTCGGGTTCAGGTGGCGGGTTTGGGGACATACTATTCAGGGGGGTCGGGTGGCAGGTTTGGGGACATACTATTCAGGGGGGTCGGGTGGCGGGTTTGTGGACATAGTCCTGTGGGGAGTCGGGGGAGTCGGGGTCGGGCGGCGGGTTTGGGGAAATAGTCTCGGGGTGGTCGGGGTTCGGGTGGCGGGTTGGGGGACATAGTCGTGTGGGGGGTCGGGGGAGTCGGGTTTCGGGTGGCGGGTTAGGGGACATAGACTCGGGGGAGTCGGGCGGCGGGTTTGGGGAAATAGTCTCCGGGGTGTCGGGGTTCGGGTGGCGGGTTGGGGGACATAGTCCTGTGGGGGGTCGGGGTTCGGGTGGCAGGTTGGGGGACATAGTCTCGGGGGGGGTCAGGTGGCAGGTTTGGGACATAGACTCGGGGGGTTCGGGGTGGTCGGGGTTCGGGTGGCGGGTTTGGGGACTTAGTCTCGGGGGAGTCGGGGGTCGGGTGGCGGGTTTGGGGACATAGTCGCAGAGTGGGTCGGGGGGGTCGGTGGTCGGGGTGGCAGGTTTGGGGACTTAGTCTCGGGGGAGTCGGGGGTCGGGTGGCGGGTTTGGGGACATAGTCGCAGAGTGGGTCGGGGGGGTCGGTGGTCGGGTGGTGGGATTAGGGACATAGTGTCGGGGGGGTCGGTGGTCGGGTAGCGGGTTTAGCGACATAGTCTCGGGGCGGTCATGGGTGTCGGGGGTCGGGTGGCGGGTTTGGGGACATAGTCTCGCGGTGGGTCGGAGGTCGGGTTGCGGGTTTGGGGACATAGTCGCAGAGTGGGTCGGGGGGTCGGTGGTCGGGTGGCGGGATTAGCGACATAGTCTCGGGGGGGATCGGGGAGTCCGGGAGTCGGCTGGCGGGTTTGGGGACATAGTCTCGGGGTGGGTCGGGGGTCGCGTGGCGATTTTGGGGACATAGTCTCGGGGGGGTCGGGGGTCGGGTGGCAGGTTTGGGACATAGTCTCGGGGGGGTCGGGAGTCGGGTGGCGGTTTTGGGCACATAGTCTCTTGGGGGGGGTCGGGCGTCGGATGGCAGGTTTGGGGACATAGTCTCGGCGGGTTTCGGGGGTGTCGGTGGTCGGGCGGCGTGTTTAGGGACAGAGTCTCAAGGGGGGGTCAGGGGGGTCGGCGGTCAGGTGACGAGTTTGGGGACATAGTCTTGTGGGTGTCGGGGGGGTCGGGGGTCGGGTGGCAGGTTTGGGGACATAGTCTCGGGGGAGTCGGGACGGTCGGGTGTCGGGTGGTGGGTTTGGGGACATAGTCTCGGGGGGGGCTCGGGGGGGTCGGGAGTAGGGTGGCGGGTTTGGGGACATAGTCTCTGGAAGGTCGGTGTGGTCGAGGGTCGGGTGCCGGGATTCGGGACATAGTCTTGGGGGGGGTCGGGGGTCAGGTGGCGGGTTTGGGGACATAGTCCCGGGGGGTTCGGGGTGGTCGGGGGTCGGTTGGCGAGTTTGGGGACATAGTCTTGGGGGGTCGGGGGTCGGGTGGAGGGTTTGCGAACATAGTCTCGAGGGGGGTCGGGGGTCGGAAGCGGGTTTGCGGAAATAGTCTCGGGGTGGGTCGGGGGTCGGGTGGCAGGTTTGGGGACTTAGTCTCGGGGGAGTCGGGGGTCAGGTGGCGGGTTTGGGGACATAGTCGCAGAGTGGGTCGGGGGGGTCGGTGGTCGGGTGGCGGGATTAGGGACATAGTGTCGGGGGGGTCGGTGGTCGGGTGGCGGGTTTAGCGACATAGTCTCAGGGGGGGGTCGGGAGTCGGGTGGCAGGTTTGGGGACATAATCTCTGGGGGGGTCAGGTGGCAGGTTTGGGGACATAGTCTCGGGGTGTGTTGGGGGTCGGGTGGCGGGTTTGGGCACATAGTCTCGTGGGGGCTGGGGTGTTTGGGTGTCGGGTGGCGGGTTTGGGGACATAGTCTCGGGGGGGGTCGGAGGTCAGGTGGCGGGTTTGGGGACATAGTCTCGGGGGGGGTCGGGGTTGTCGGGGGTCGGGTGGCGGGTTTGGGGACATAGTCTCGGGGTGGGTCGGGTGTCGGGTGGCGTGTTTGCGGACATTGTCTCGGGGGGGGATCGGGGGTTTGGGGGTCGGGTGGCGGGTTTGGGGACATAGTCTCTGGGTGGGTTGGGGGTCGCGTAGCGTGTTTGGGGACATAGTCTCGGGGGTCGGGGGTCGGGTGGCGGTTTTGGGGACATAGTTTCAGTGGGGTCGGGGGGGGTCGGGGTTTGGGTGGCGGGTTGGGGGACAAACTCTCGTAGGTGTCGGGGGGGTCGGTGGTCAGGTGGCGGGTGTGGGGACATAGTCTCAGGAAGGTCGGTGTGGTCGAGGGTCGGGTGCCGGGATTCGGGACATAGTCTTGGGGGGGTCGGGGGTCAGGTGGCGGGTTTGGGGACATAGTCCCGGGGGGTTCGGGGTGGTCGGGGGTCGGTTGGCGAGTTTGGGGACATAGTCTTGGGGGGTCGGGGGTCGGGTGGAGGGTTTGGGAACATAGTCTCGAGGGGGGTCGGGGGTCGGAAGCGGGTTTGCGGAAATAGTCTCGGGGTGGGTCGGGGGTCGGGTGGCGGGTTTGGGGACTTAGTCTCGGGGGAGTCGGGGGTCAGGTGGCGGGTTTGGGGACATAGTCGCAGAGTGGGTCGGGGGGGTCGGTGGTCGGGTGGCGGGATTAGGGACATAGTGTCGGGGGGGTCGGTGGTCGGGGTGGCGGGTTTAGCGACATAGTCTCGGGGGGGGTCGGGAGTCGGGTGGCAGGTTTGGGGACATAATCTCTGGGGGGGTCAGGTGGCAGGTTTGGGGACATAGTCTCGGGGTGTGTTGGGGGTCGGGTGGCGGGTTTGGGCACATAGTCTCGTGGGGGCTGGGGTGTTTGGGTGTCGGGTGGCGGGTTTGGGGACATAGTCTCGGGGGGGTCGGAGGTCAGGTGGCGGGTTTGGGGACATAGTCTCGGGGGGGGGTCGGGGTTGTCGGGGGTCGGGTGGCGGGTTTGGGGACATAGTCTCGGGGTGGGTCGGGTGTCGGGTGGCGTGTTTGCGGACATTGTCTCGGGGGGGGATCGGGGGTTTGGGGGTCGGGTGGCGGGTTTGGGGACATAGTCTCGGGGGTCGGGGGTCGGGTGGCGGTTTTGGGGACATAGTTTCAGTGGGGTCGGGGGGGTCGGGGTTTGGGTGGCGGGTTGGGGGACAAACTCTCGTAGGTGTCGGGGGGGTCGGTGGTCAGGTGGCGGGTTTGGGGACATAGTCTCGGGGTGGGTCGGGGGTCGGGAGGCGGGTTTGCGGACATAGTCTCGATGGGGCGAGGGTCGGGTGTCAGGTTTGGGGACATAGTCTCCGGGGGGTCGGTGGTCGGGTGGCGGGTTTAGTGACATAGTCACGGGGAGGTCGGGGGGGTCGGGCTTCAGGTGGCGTGTTTGGGGACATAGTCTCGTGGGTGTCGGGGGGGTCGGGGGTCGGGTGGTGGGTTTGGGGACATAGTCGCAGAGTGGGTCGGGGGGTTCGGGGGTCGGGTGGCGGGATTAGGGACAGAGTGTCGGGAGTGTCGGGGGTTGGGTGGCGGGTTTGGGGACATAGTCTCGGGGTGGGTCGTGGGTCGCGTGGCGATTTTGGGGACATAGTCTCGGGGGGGTCGGGGGTCGGGTGGCGGGTTTGGGACATAGTCTCGGGGGGGTCGGGAGTCGGGTGGCGGGATTAGGGACAGAGTGTCGGGAGTGTCGGGGCTCGGGTGGCGGGTTTGGGGACATAGTCTCGGGGTGGGTCGTGGGTCGCGTGGCGATTTTGGGGACATAGTCTCGGGGTGGTCGGGGGTCGGGTGGCGGGTTTGGGACAGAGTCTCTTGGGGGGGGGTCGGGAGTCGGGTGGCGGGTTTGGGACAGAGTCTCTTGGGGGGGGTTCGGCAGGTTCGGGTGGCGGGTTTGGGGACAGAGTCTCTTGGGGGGGTTCGGCAGGTTCGGGTGGCGGGTTTGCGGACATAGTCTCGAGGGGGCGGGGGGGGAGGGTCGCGTGTCAGGTTTGGGGACATAGTCTCCGGGGGGGTCGGTGGTCGGGTGGCGGGTTTAGTGACATAGTCACGGGGAGGTCGGGGGGGTCGGGCTTCAGGTGGCGTGTTTGGGGACATAGTCTCGAGGGTGTCGGGGGGGTCGGGGGTCGGGGTGGCGGGTTTGTGGACATAGTCTCGAGGGTGTCGGGGGGGGTCGGGGGTCAGGTGGCGGGTTTGGAGACATAGTCTCGGGGGGGTCGGGGGTGTCGGGTGGCTGTTTTGGGGACATAGTCTCGGGGGGGTTGGGATTCAGGTGGCGGGTTTGGGCACATAGTCTCTTGGTGGGGTCGGGGGGTCGGGCGTCGGATGGCAGGTTTGGGGACATAGTCTCGGTGGGTTTCGGGGGGTTCGGTAGTCGGGCGGCGTGTTTAGGGACAGAGTCTCATGGGGGGGTCGCGGGGGTCGGAGGTCAGGTGACGGGTTTGGGGACATAGTCTTGTGGGTGTCGGGGGGGTCGGGGGTGGGGTGGCGGGTTTGGGGACATAGTCTCGGGGGGGCTTGGGGGGGTCGGGAGTTGGGTGGCGGGTTTGGGGACATAGTCTTGGGGGGGTCGGGGGGGTTGTGGGTCTGGTGGCGGGTCTGGGGACATAGTCACGTGGGGGTCAGGGGTTCGGGGGTCGGGGGTCGGGTGGCGGCTGTGAGGACATAGTCTCGGGAAGGTCGGTGTGGTCGAGGGTCGGGTGCCGGGATTCGGGACATAGTCTTGGGGGGTGGGGGGTTGGGTGGCGGGTTTGGGGACATAGTCCCGGGGGGTTCGGGGTGGTCGGGGGTCGGGTGGCGAGATTGGGGACATAGTCTTGGGGGGTCGGGGGTTTGGTGGCGGGTTTGGGAACATAGTCTCGAGGGGGGGTCGGAGGTCGGAAGCGGGTTTGCGGAAATAGTCTCGGGGTGGGTCGGGGGGTCGGTGGTTGGGTGGCGGGTTTAAAGTCATAGTCTCGGGGGGATTGGGGGGTCGGGTGTCGGTGGCGGGTTTGGGGACAGAGTCTCGGGGTGTCGGGGTCGGTCGGGTTCAGGTGGCGGGTTTGGGGACATACTATTCAGGGGGGTCGGGTGGCAGGTTTGGGGACATACTATTCAGGGGGGTCGGGTGGCGGGTTTGTGGACATAGTCCTGTGGGGGGTCGGGGGAGTCGGGGTCGGGCGGCGGGTTTGGGGAAATAGTCTCAGGGGGGTCGGGGTTCGGTTGGCGGGCTGGGGGACATAGTCGTGTGGGGGGTCGGGGGAGTCGGGTTTCGGGTGGCGGGTTAGGGGACATAGACTCGGGGGAGTCGGGCGGCGGGTTTGGGGAAATAGTCTCCGGGGTGTCGGGGTTCGGGTGGCGGGTTGGGGGACATAGTCCTGTGGGGGGTCGGGGTTCGGGTGGCAGGTTGGGGGACATAGTCTCGGGGGGGGTCAGGTGGCGGGTTTGGGACATAGACTCGGGGGGTTCGGGGTGGTCGGGGTTCGGGTGGCGGGTTTGGGGACTTAGTCTTGGGGGGGTTGGGGGGGTCGGGTGGTGGGTTTGGGGACATAGTCTTGGGGGGGTCGGGTGGTGGGTTTGGGGACATAGTCTCGGTGGGTTTCGGGGGTTGGTGGTCGGGCGGCGGGTTTAGTGACAGAGCCTCGTGGGGGGGGGTCGGGGGTCATGTGGCGGGATTGCGGACATAGTCTTGGGGGGTGTCGGGGGGGTCGGGGGGCGGGTGGCGGGTTTTATGGACTTAGTCTCGGGGAGAGTCTGGATGGTCGGGTGTCGGTTGGCGGGTTTGGGTACATAGTCTCGGGGTGGCTCGGGAGTGTCGGGAGTTGGGCGGCGGGTTTAGTGACATAGTCTCGGGTGGGTCGGGAGGCGGGTTTGGGGACTTAGTCTCGGGGTGGGTCGGCGGCCGGATGACCGGGTTTGGGGACATAGTCTCGGGGGGGTCGGGGGGGCCGGGGGTCGGGTGTTGGGCTTGGGACATAGTCTCGGGGGGGGTCAGGGTTCGGGTGGCGGGTTTGGGGACATAGTCTCTTGGGGGGGGTCGGGGGGTTGGGCGTCGGATGGCAGGTTTGGGGACATAGTCTCGGTGGGTTTCGGGGCGGTCGGTGGTCGGGCGGCGTATTTAGGGACAGAGTCTCGTGGGGTGGTCGGGGGGGTCGGAGGTCGGGTGGCGGGTTTGGGGACATAGTCTTGGTGGTGTCGGGGGGGTCGGGGGTCGGGTGGCGGGTTTGGGGACATAGTCTCAGGGGGAGTCGGGACGGTCGGGTGTCGGGTGGTGAGTTTGGGGACATAGTCTCGGGGGGGTCTCGGGGGGGTCGGGAGTTGGGTGGCGGGTTTGGGGACATCGTCTCGGGGGGGGGTCGGGGGGGTTGTGGGTCGGGTGGCGGGTCTGGGGACATAGTCTCGTGGGGTTCAGGGGGTCGGGGGTCGGGTGGCGGGTGTGGGGACATGGTCTCGGGAAGGTCGGTGTGGTCGAGGGTCGGGTGCCAGGATTCGGGACATAGTCTTGGGTGGGTCGGGGGTCGGGGTGGCGGGTTTGGGGACATAGTCTTGGGGGGTTCGGGGTGGGCGGGGGTCGGGTGGCGGGATTGAGGACATAGTCTTGGGGGGGTTGGGGTGGTCGGGGGATGGGTGGCGGGTTTTAATGACTTAGTCTCGGGGGGAGTCTGGATGGTCGGGTGTCGCGTGGCGGGTTTGGGTACATAGTCTCGGGGTGGCTCGGGAGTGTCGGGAGTTGGGTGGCGGGTTTAGTGACATAGTCTCGGGTGGGTCGGGTGGCGGGTTTGGGGACTTAGTCTTGGGGGGGTCGGGGGGGTCGGGTGGTGGGTTTGGGGACATAGTCTCGGTGGGTTTCGGGGGTTCGGTGGTCGGGCGGCGGGTTTAGTGACAGAGCCTCGTGGGGGGGGTCGGGGGTCGTGTGGCGGGATTGAGGACATAGTCTTGGGGGGGTCGGGGGGGTCGGGGGGCGGGTGGCGGGTTCTATGGACTTAGTCTCGGGGAGAGTCTGGATGGTCGGGTGTCGGGTGGCGGGTTTGGGTACATAGTCTCGGGGTGGCTCAGGAGTGTCGGGAGTTGGGCGGCGGGTTTAGTGACATAGTCTCGGGTGAGTCGGGAGGCGGGTTTGGGGACTTAGTCTCGGGGTGGGTCGGCGGTCGGGTGACGGGTTTGGGGAAATAGTCTTGGGGGGGTCGGGGGGGCCGGGGGTCGGGTGTTGGGCTTGGGACATAGTCTCGGGGGGGTCGGGGTTCGGGTGGCGGGTTTGGGCACATAGTCTCTTGGGGGGGGTCGGGGGGTTGGGCGTCGGATGTCAGGTTTGGGGACATAGTCTCGGTGGGTTTCGGGGGGGTCGGTGTTCGGGCGGCGTGTTTAGGGACAGTGTCTCGTGGGGGGGTCGGAGGTCGGGTGGCGGGTTTGGGGACATAGTCTTGGGGGTGTCGGGGGGGTCGGGGGTCGGGTGGCGGGTTTGGGGACATAGTCTCAGGGGGAGTCGGGACGGTCGGGTGTCGGGTGGTGAGTTTGGGCACGTAGTCTCGGGGGGGTCTCGGGGGGGTCGGGAGTTGGGTGGCGGGTTTGGGGACATAGTCTCGGGGGGGGGTCGGGGGGGTTGTGGGTGGGGGTGGCGGGTCTGGGGACATAGTCTCGTGGGGGTCAGGGGGTCGGGAGTCGGGTGGCGGGTGTGGGGACATGGTCTCCGGAAGGTCGGTGTGGTCGAGGGTCGGGTGCCAGGATTCGGGACATAGTCTTGGGGGGTTCGGGTGTCGGGTGGCGGGTTTGGGGACATAGTCTTGGGGGGTTCGGGGTGGGCAGGGGTCGGGTGGCGGGATTGAGGACATAGTCTTGGGGGGGTCGGGGGGGTCGGGGGATGGGTGGCGGGTTTTAATGACTTAGTCTCGGGGGGAGTCTGGATGGTCGGGTGTCGGGTGGCGGGTTTGGGTACATAGTCTCAGGGGGAGTCGGGACGGTCGGGTGTCGGGTGGCGGGTTTGGGTACATAGTCTCGGGGTGGCTCGGGGGGGTCGGGAGTTGGGTGGCGGGTTTGGGGACATAGTCTCGGGGTGGGTCGGCGGTCGGGGTGGCGGGTTTGGGTCATAATCTCGGGGGGGTCGGGGAGGTCGGGTGTTGGGTTTGGGACATAGTCTCGGCGGGGTCGGGGGTCGGGTGGCATGTTTGGGGACAGAGTCTCTTGGAGGAGTCGGAGCGGTCGAGTGGCGGGTTTGCAGACATAGTCTCGGGGGGCGGAGGGGACGGGGGTCGGGTGTCCGGTTTGGGGATATAGTCTCGGGGGGGGTCGGGTGGGGTCGGTGGTCGGGTGGCAGGTTTAGTGACATAGTCTCGGGGGGGTCGGGGTGGTTGGGTTTCGGGTGGCGGGTTAGGGACATAGTCTCGGGTTGGGTCAGTGGTCAGGTGGCGGGTTTGGAGACATAGTCTCGGGGGGGTCGGGGGTGTCGGGTGGCTGTTTTGGGGACATAGTCTCGGGGGGGTTGGGATTCAGGTGGCGGGTTTGGGCACATAGTCTCTTGGTGGGGTCGGGGGGTCGGGCGTCGGATGGCAGGTTTGGGGACATAGTCTCAGGGGGAGTCGGGACGGTCGGGTGTCGGGTGGTGAGTTTGGGCACGTAGTCTCGGGGGGGTCTCGGGGGGGTCGGGAGTTGGGTGGCGGGTTTGGGGACATAGTCCCGGGGGGGGGGTCGGGGGGGTTGTGGGTCGGGTGGCGGGTCTGGGGACATAGTCTCGTGGGGGTCAGGGGGTCGGGAGTCGGGTGGCGGGTGTGGGGACATGGTCTCCGGAAGGTCGGTGTGGTCGAGGGTCGGGTGCCAGGATTCGGGACATAGTCTTGGGGGGTTCGGGTGTCGGGTGGCGGGTTTGGGGACATAGTCTTGGGGGGTTCGGGGTGGGCAGGGGTCGGGTGGCGGGATTGAGGACATAGTCTTGGGGGGGTCGGGGGGGTCGGGGGATGGGTGGCGGGTTTTAATGACTTAGTCTCGGGGGGAGTCTGGATGGTCGGGTGTCGGGTGGCGGGTTTGGGTACATAGTCTCGGGGTGGCTCGGGAGTGTCGGGAGTTGGGCGGCGGGTTTAGTGACATAGTCTCGGGTGGGTCAGGTGGCGGGTTTGGGGATTTAGTCTCGGGGTGGGTCGGCGGTTGTGTGACGGGTTTGGGGACATAGTCTCGGGGGGTTCGGGTGTTGGGTTTGGGACATAGTCTCGTGGGGGTCGTGGTTCGGGTGGCGGGTTTGGGCACATAGTCTCTTGGGGGGGTCGGGGGGTCGGGCGTCGGATGGCAGGTTTGGGGACATAGTCTCGGTGTGTTTCGGGGGGTTCGGGGGGGTCGGAGGTGGGGGTGGCGGGTTTGGGGACATAGTCTTGGGGGTGTCGGGGGGGTCGGGGGTCGGGTGGCGGGTTTGGGGTCATAGTCTCGGGGGGAGTCGGGTGTCGGGTGGTGGGTTCGGGGACATAGTCTCGGGGGGGTCTCGGGGGGGTCGGGAGTTGGGTGGCGGGTTTGGGGACATAGTCTCGGGGGGGTCGGGGGGGTTGTGGGTCGGGTGGCGGGTCTGGGGACATAGTCATGTGGGGGTCAGGGGGTCAGGGGTCGGGTGGCGGGTGTGGGGACATGGTCTCGGGAAGGTCGGTGTGGTCGAGGGTTGCGTGCCAGGATTTGGGACATAGTCTTGGGGGGGTCGGGGGTCGGTTGGCGGGATTGGGGCATAGTCTCGGGGGGGATCGGGGGTCGGAAGCAGGTTTGCGGAAATAGTCTCGGGGTGGGTCGGGGGGTCGGTGGTCGGGGTGGCGTGTTTAAAGTCATAGTCTCGGGGGGATCGGGGGGGTCGGGTGTCGGGGTGGCGGGTTTGGGGACAGAGTCTTGGGGTGTTGGGGTCGGTCGGGTTCGGGGTGGCGGGTTTGGGGACATACTATTCAGGGGGGTCGGGTGGCAGGTTTGGGGACATAATCCCGTGGGGGGTCGGGGGAGTCGGGGGTCGGGTGGCGGGTTAGGGGACATAGTCTCGGGGGGGGTCGGGTGGCGGGTTTGGGACATAGACTCGGGGGGCGGGGGGGCGGGGGGGTTGTTCGGGTGTCAGGTTTGGGGACATAGTCTCGGGGGGGGCGCGGGGGTCAGTGGTCGGGTGGCGGGTTTAGTGACATAGTCACGGGGAGGTCGGGGGGGTCGGGCTTCAGGTGGCGGGTTTGGGGACATAGTCTCGTGGGTGTCGGGGGGATCGGGGGTCGGGTGGCGGGTTTGGGGACATAGTCTCGGGGGGGTCGGGGGGGTCGGGTGGTGGGTTTGGGGACTTAGTCTTGGGGGGGTTGGGGGGGGTCGGGAGGCGGGTTTGGGGACATAGTCTCGGGGTGGCTCGGGAGTGTCGGGAGTTGGGCGGCGGGTTTAGTGACATAGTCTCGGGTGGGTCGGGAGGCGGGTTTGGGGACTTAGTCTCGGGGTGGGTCGGCGGTCGGGTGGTGGGTTTGGGGACTTAGTCTTGGGGGGGTTGGGGGGGTCGGGTGGTGGGTTTGGGGACATAGTCTTGGGGGGGGTCGGGTGGTGGGTTTGTGGACATAGTCTTGGGGGGGTCGAGGTGGTCAGGTGGTGGGTTTGGGGACATAGTCTCGGTGGGTTTCGGGGGTTGGTGGTCGGGCGGCGGGTTTAGTGACAGAGCCTCGTGGGGGGGGGTCGGGGGTCATGTGGCGGGATTGAGGACATAGTCTTGGGGGTGTCGGGGGGGTCGGGGGGCGGGGTGGCGGGTTTTATGGACTTAGTCTCGGGGAGAGTCTGGATGGTCGGGTGTCGGGGTGGCGGGTTTGGGTACATAGTCTCGGGGTGGCTCGGGAGTGTAGGGAGTTGGGCGGCGGGTTTAGTGACATAGTCTCGGGTGGGTCGGGAGGCGGGTTTGGGGACTTAGTCTCGGGGTGGGTCGGCGGTCGGGTGACGGGTTTGGGGACATAGTCTCGGGGGGGTCGGGGGGGCCGGGGGTCGGGTGTTGGGCTTGGGACATAGTCTCGGGGGGGTCAGGGTTCGTGTGGCGGGTTTGGGCACATAGTCTCTTGCGGGGGGGGTCGGGGGGTTGGGCGCCGGATGGCAGGTTTGGGGACATAGTCTCGGTGGGTTTCGGGGGGGGTCGGTGGTCGGGCGGCGTATTTAGGGACAGAGTCTCGTGGGGTGGTCGGGGGGGGTCGGAGGTCGGGTGGCGGGTTTGGGGACATAGTCTTGGTGGTGTCGGGGGGGTCGGGGGTCGGGTGGCGGGTTTGGGGACATACTCTCGGGGGGAGTCAGGACGGTTGGGTGTCGGGTGGTGGGTTTGGGGACATAGTCTCGGGGGGGTCTTGGGGGGGTCGGGGGTCGGGTGCCAGGATTCGGGACATAGTCTTGGGGGGTTCGGGGTGGGCGGGTGTCGGGATTGAGGACATAGTCTTGGGGGTGTCGGGGGGGGGTCGGGGGATGGGTGGCGGGTTTTAATGACTTAGTCTCGGGGGGAGTCTGGATGGTCGGGTGTCGCGTGGCGGGTTTGGGTACATAGTCTCGGGGTGGCTCAGGAGTGTCGGGAGTTGGGTGGCGGGTTTAGTGACATAGTCTCGGGTGGGTCGGGTGGCGGGTTTGGGGACTTAGTCTTGGGGGGGTCGGGGGGGTCGGGTGGTGGGTTTGGGGACATAGTCTTGGGGGGGTCGGGTGGTGGGTTTGGGGACATAGTCTCGGTGGGTTTCGGGGGGTCGGTGGTCGGGCGGCGGGTTTAGTGACAGAGCCTCGTGGGGGGGGTCGGGGGTCATGTGGCGGGATTGAGGACATAGTCTTGGGGGTGTCGGGGGGGTCGGGGGTCGGGTGGCGGGTTCTATGGACTTAGTCTCGGGGAGAGTCTGGATGGTCGGGTGTCGGGTGGCGGGTTTGGGTACATAGTCTTGGGGTGGCTCGGGAGTGTCGGGAGTTGGGCGGCGGGTTTAGTGACATAGTCTCGGGTGGGTCGGGAGGCGGGTTTGGGGACTTAGTCTCGGGGTGGGTCGGCAGTCGGGTGACGGGTTTGGGCACATAGTTTCTTGGGGGGGGTCGGGGGGTTGGGCGTCGGATGGCAGGTTTGGGGACATAGTCTCGGTGGGTTTCGGGGGGGTCGGTGGTCGGGCGGCGTGTTTAGGGACAGAGTCTCGTGGGGGGGTCGGAGGTCGGGTGGCGGGTTTGGGGACATAGTCTTGGGGGTGTCGGGGGGGTCGGGGGTCGGGTGGCGGGTTTGGGGACATAGTCTCAGGGGGAGTCGGGACGGTCGGGTGTCGGGTGGTGAGTTTAGGCACGTAGTCTTGGGGGGGTCTCGGGGGGGTCGGGAGTTGGGTGGCGGGTTTGGGGACATCGTCTCGGGGGGGGTCGGGGGGGTTGTGGGTCGGGTGGCGGGTCTGGGGACATAGTCTCGTGGGGGTCAGGGGGTCGGGGGTCGGGTGGCGGGTGTGGGGACATGGTCTCCGGATGGTCGGTGTGGTCGAGGGTCGGGTGCCAGGATTCGGGACATAGTCTTGGGGGGTTCGGGTGTCGGGTGGCAGGTTTGGGGACATAGTCTTGGGGGGTTCGGGGTGGGCAGGGGTCGGGTGGCGGGATTGAGGACATAGTCTTGGGGGGGTCGGGGTGGTCGGGGGGCGGGTGGCGGGTTTTATGGACTTAGTCTCGGGGGGAGTCTGGATGGTCGGGTGTCGGGTGGCGGGTTTGGGTACATAGTCTCGGGGTGGCTCGGGAGTGTCGGGAGTTGGGTGGCGGGTTTAGTGACATAGTCTCGGGTGGGTCGGGGTGGCGGGTTTGGGGACATAGTCTCGGGGGGTTCGGGGGTCAGGTGTTGGGTTTGGGACATAGTCTCGTGGGGGTCGTGGTTCGGGTGGCGGGTTTGGGTACATAGTCTCTTGGGGGGGTCGGGGGTCGGGCGTCGGATGGCAGGTTTGGGGACATAGTCTCGGTGTGTTTCGGGGGGTTCGGGGGGGTCGGAGGTCGGGGTGGCGGATTTGGGGACATAGTCTTGGGGGTGTCGGGGGAGTCGGGGGTCTGGTGGCGGGTTTGGGGACATGGTCTCGGCGTGGGTCGGGGGTCGCGTGGCGGGGTTGGGGACATAGTCTCGGGGGGGTCGGGGGTTAGGTGGTGGGTTTGGGGACAGAGTCTCTTGGGGGGATCGGCAGGGTCGGGTGGCGGTTTTGCGGACATAGTCTCGGGAGGGCAGGGGGTGAGGGTCGGGTGTCAGGTTTGGGGATATAGTCTCGGGGGGGGTCGGTGGTCGGGGTGGCGGGTTTGGGGACATAGTCTCGTGGGTGTCGGGGGGGTCGGGGGTCGGGGTGGCGGGTTTGGGGACATAGTCTCGGGGGTGTCGGGGGTCGTGTGGCGGGATTGAGGACATAGTCTTGGGGGGGTCGGGGGGGTCGGCGGGCGGGTGGCGGGTTTTATGGACTTAGTCTCGGGGGGAGTCTGGATGGTCGGGTGTCGGGTGGCGGGTTTGGGAACATAGTCTCGGGGTGGCTCGGGCGGGTCGGGAGTTGGGTGGCGGGTTTGGGGACATAGTCTCGGGTGGGTCGCGTGGCGGGTTTGGGGACATAGTCTCGGGGGGGTCAGGGGTTCAGGGGTCAGGTGGCGGGTTTGGGGACATAGTCTCGGGGTGGGTCGGCGGTAGGGTGGCGGGTTTGGGGACATAGTCTCGGGGAGGTCGGGGGTCGGTTGTTGGGTTTGGGACATAGTCTTGGGTAAGTCGGGGGTCGGGTGGCATGTTTGGGGACAGTCTCTTGGGGGTGTCGGAGGGGTCGTGTGGCGGGTTTGCAGACATAGTCTCGGGGGGCGGAGGGGACGGGGGTTGGGTGGCGGGTTTGGGGACATTGTCTCGGGTTAGGTCGGTGGTCAGGTGCCAGGTTTGGAGACATAGTCTCGGGGGGGTCGGGGAGGTCGGGTGGCAGGTTTGGGGACATAGTCTCGGGGGGGTCGGGGTTCGGGTGGTGGGTTTGGGCACATAGTCTCGGGGGGGTCGGGGTTCGGGTGGCGGGTTTGGGCACATAGTCTCTTGGGGGGATCGGGGGGGTCGGGCGTCAGATGGCAGCTTTGGGGACATAGTCCCGGTGGGTTTCGGGGGGGTCGGTTGTCGGGCGGCGTGTTTAGGGACAGAGTCTCGTGGGGGGGTCGGGTGAGTCGGAGGTCAGGTGGCGGGTTTGGGGACATAGTCTTGGGGGTGTCGGGGGGTGGGGTGGCGGGTTTGGGGACATAGTCTCGGAGGGAGTTGGGAGTTGGGTGGCGGGTTTGGGGACATAGTCTCGGTGGGGGTCGGGGGGGTTGTGGGTCGGGTGGTGGGTCTGGGGACATAGTCTCGTGGGGGTCAGGGGGCCGGGGGTCGGGGTGGCGGGTGTGGGGACATAGTCTCGGGAAGGTCGGTGTGGTCGGGTGTCGGGTGCCGGGATTCGGGACATATTCTTGGGGGGTTCGGGGGTCGTGTGGCGGGTTTGGGGACATAGTCTCGGGGGGTTCGGGGTGGTCGGGTGCTGGGATTCGGGACATAGTCTCGTAGGGGTCGGGGGGGTCATGTGGCGGGTTTGGGGACATAGTCTCGGCGGGTTCCGGGTGGTCGGGGGTCGGGTGGCGGGATTGGGGACATAGTCTTGGGGGGGGGTCGTGGGTCGGGTGGCGGGTCTGAGGACATAGTCTCGTGGGTGTCAGGGTGGCGGGTGGCGGGTGTGGGGACACAGTCTCAGGAAGGTCGGTGTGGTCGAGGGTCGGGTGCCGGGATTCGGGACATAGTCTTGGGGGGGTCGGGGGTCGGGTGGCGGGTTTGAGGACATAGCCTCGGGGGGTTCGGGGTGGTCGGGGGTCGGGTGGCGAGATTGGGGACATAGTCTTGGGGGGTCGGGGGTCGGGTGGCGGGTTTGGGAACATAGTCTCGAGGGGGTCGGGGGTCGGAAGCGGGTTTGCAGAAATAGTCTCGGGGTGGGTCGGGGGGTCGGTGGTTGGGTGGCGGGTTTAAAGTCACAGTCTCAGGGGGATCGGGGGGGTCGGGTGTCGGTGGCGGGTTTGGGGACAGAGTCTCGGTGTGTCGGGGTAGGTCGGGTTCGGGTGGCGGGTTTGGGGACATACTATTCAGGGGGGTCGGGTGGCAGGTTTGGGGACATACTATCCAGGGGGGTCGGGCGGCGGGTTTGTGGACATAGTCCTGTGGGGGGTCGGGGGAGTCGGGGGTCGGGGGCGGGTTAGGGGAAATAGTCTCAGGGGGGTCGGGGTTCGGTTGGCGGGCTGGGGGACATAGTCGTGTGGGGGGTCGGGGGAGTCGGGTTTCGGGTGGCGGGTTAGGGGACATAGTCTCGGGGGGGTCGGGCGGCGGGTTTGGGGAAATAGTCTCCGGGGGGTCGGGGTTCGGGTGGCGGGTTGGGGGACATAGTCCTGTGGGGGGTCGGGGGTTCGGGTGGCGGGCTGGGGGACATAGTCTCGGGGGTGGTCAGGTGGCGGGTTTGGGACATAGACTCGGGGGGTTCGGGGGGGTCGGGGTTCGGGTGGCGGGTTGGGGAACAAACTCTCGTGGGTGTCGGGGGGGTCGGTGGTCGGGTGGTTTGTTTGGGGACATAGTCTCGGGGTGGGTCGGGGTCGCGTGGTGGGTTTGGGGACATAGTCTCGGGGGTGTCGGGGGTCGGGTGGCGGGTTTGGGAACAGAGTCTCTTGGGGGGGTCGCCAGGGTCGGGTGGCGGGTTTGCGGACATAGTCACGGGGGGGTCGGGGGTATAGGGCTTCAGGTGGCGTGTTTGGGGACATAGTCTCGAGGGTGTTGGGGGGGTCGGGGATCGGGTGGCAGGTTTGGGGACATAGTCTCGGGGTGGGTCGGGTGTCAGGTGGCGGGTTTGGGGACATAGTCTCGGGGGGGTCGGGGGTGGGTGGCGGGTTTTATGGACTTAGTCTTGGGGGTGTCGGGGGGGTCGGGGGGCGGGTGGCGGGTTCTATGGACTTAGTCTCGGGGAGAGTCTGGATGGTCGGGTGTCGGGTGGCGGGTTTGGGTACATTGTCTCGGGGTGGCTCAGGAGTGTAGGGAGTTGGGTGGCGGGTTTAGTGACATAGTCTCGGGTGGGTCGGGAGGCGGGTTTGGGGACTTAGTCTCGGGTTGGGTCGGCGGTCGGGTGACGGGTTTGGGGACATAGTCTCGGCGGGGTCGGGGGGGCCGGGGGTCGGGTGTTGGGCTTGGGACATAGTCTCGGGTGGGTCGGGGTTCGGGTGGCGGGTTTGGGCACATAGTCTCTTGGGGGGGGTCGGGGGGTTGGGCGTCGGATGGCAGGTTTGGGGACATAGTCTCGGTGGGTTTCGGGGGGGTCGGTGGTCGGGCGGCGTGTTTAGGGACAGAGTCTCGTGGGGGGGTCGGGGGAGTCGGAGGTCGGGGTGGCGGGTTTGGGGACATAGTCTTGGGGGTGTCGGGGGGGTCGGGGGTCGGGTGGCGGGTTTGGGGACATAGTCTCGGGCGGAGTCGGACGGTCGGGTGTCGGGTGGTGGGTTTGGGGACATAGTCTCGGGGGGGTCTCGGGGGGGTCGGGAGTTGGGTGGCGGGTTTGGGGACATAGTCTCAGGGGGGGTCGGGAGGGTTGTGGGTCGGGTGGCGGGTCTGGGGACATAGTCTTGTGGGGGTCAGGGGGTCGGGGGTCGGGTGTGTGGACATGGTCTCGGGAAGGTCGGTGTGGTCGAGGGTCGGGTGCCAGAATTCGGGACATAGTCTTGGGGGGGTCGGGGGTCGGGTGGCGGGTTTGGGGACATAGTCTTGGGGGGTTCTGGGTGGGCGGGGGTCGGGTGGCGGGATTGAGGACATAGTCTTGGGGGGCTCGGGGGGGTCGGGGGGCGGGGTGGCGGGTTTAATTGACTTAGTCTCGGGGGGAGTCTGGATGGTCGGGTATCGGGTGGCGGGTTTGGGTACAGTCTCGGGGTGGCTCGGGAGTGTCGGGAGTTGGGTGGCGGGTTTGGGGACTTAGTCTCGGGGTGGGTCGGCGGTCGGGTGACGGGTTTGGGGACATAGTCTCGGGGGGTTCGGGGGTCAGGTGTTGGGTTTGGGACATAGTCTCGTGGGGGTCGGGGTTCGGGTGGCGGGTTCGGGGACATAGTCTCGGGGGGGTCTCGGGGAGGTCGGGAGTTGGTTGGCGGGTTTGGGGACATAGTCTCGGGGGGGTCAGGGGGGTTGTGGGTCGGGTGGCGGGTCTGGGGACATAGTCTCGTGGGGGTCAGGGGGTCGGGGGTCGGGTGGCGGGTGTGGGGACATGGTCTCGGGAAGGTCGGTGTGGTCGAGGGTTGGGTGCCGGGATTTGGTACATAGTCTTGGGGGGGTCGGGGGTCGGTTGGCGGGATTGGGGACATAGTCTCGGGTGGGATCGGGGGTCGGAAGCGGGTTTGCGGAAATAGTCTCGGGGTGGGTCCGGGGGGTCGGTGGTCGGGTGGCGGGTTTAAAGTCATAGTCTCGGGGGGATCGGGGGGGTCGGGTGTCGGGTGGCGGGTTTGGGGACAGAGTCTCGGGGTGTTGGGGTCGGTCGGGTGGCGGGTTTGGGGACCTACTGTTCAGGGGGGTCGGGTGGCAGGTTTGGGGACATAGTCCCATGGGGGGTCGGGGGAGTCGGGGGTCGGATGGCAGGTTAGGGGACATAGTCTCGGGGGGGGTCGGGTGGCGGGTTTGGAGAAATAGTCTCGGTGGGTCGGGGTTCGGGTGGCGGGTTGGGGGACATAGTCTCGGGGGGGTCAGATGGTGGGTATGGGACATAGACTCGGGGGGGTTGTGGGGGTCGGGTGTCGGGTGGCGGGTTGGGGGACAAACTCTCGTGGGTGTCGGGGGGGGTCGGTGGTCGGGTGGCCGGTTTGGGCACATAGTCTCGGCGTGGGTCGGGGGTCGCATGGCGGGGTTGGGGACATAGTCTCGGGGGGGTCGGGGTTCGGGTGGCGGGTTTGGGCACATAGTCTCTTGGGGGGATCGGGGGGTCAGGCGTCGGAAGGCAGCTTTGGGGACATAGTCTCGGTGGGTTTTGGGGGGGTCGGTGGTCGGGCGGCGTGTATAGGGACAGAGTCTCGTGGGGGGGTCGGAGGTTGGGTGGCGGGTTTGGGGACATAGTCTTGGGGGTGTCGGGGGGTCGGGTGGCGGGTTTGGGGACATAGTCTCGGGGGTGTCGGGGGGTCGGGTGGCGGGTTTGGGGACATAGTCTCGGGGGTGTCGGGGGGTCGGGTGGCGGGTTTGGGGACATAGTCTCGGGGGGGTCTCGGGGGGGTCGGGAGTTGGGTGGCGGGTTTGGGGACATAGTCTCGGTGGGGGTCGGGGGGGTTGTGGGTCGGGTGGTGGGTCTGGGGACATAGTCTCGTGAGGGTCAGGGGGCCGGGGGTCGGGTTGCGGGTGTGGGGACATAGTCTCGGGAAGGTCGGTGTGGTCGGGTGTCGGGTGCCGGGATTCGGGACATAGTCTTGGGGGGTTCGGGTGTCGGGTGGCGGGTTTGGGGACATAGTCTCGGGGTGTTCGGGGTGGTCAGGAGTCGGGTGCCGGGATTCGGGACATAGTCTCGTAGGGGTCGGCGGGGTCGTGTGGCGGGTTTGGGGACATAGTCTCGGGGGGTTCCGGGTGGTCGGGGGTCGGGTGGCGGGATTGGGGACATAGTCTTGGGGTGGTCGGGGTTCGGGTGGCGGGTTTGGGGACATAGTCTCGGCGGGGGTCGGGAGGGGGGTTTGCGGAAATAGTCTCGGGGTGGGTCAGGGGGTCGGTGGTCGGGTGGCGGGTTTGGTGACAGAGTCTCTGGGTATCGGGGTCGGTGGGTTTCGGGTGGCGGGTTTGGGGACATAGTATTTGGGGGGGTCGGGTGGCGGGTTTGGGGACATAGTTTTGGGGTGGTTGGGGACATAGTCTTGGGGGGGGTCGGGGATCGGGAGGCGGGTTTGCGGACATAGTCTCGGGGTGGGTCGGGGGGGTCGGTGGTCGGGTGGCGGGTTTAGGGACATAGTCTCGGGCGGGTCGGGGGGGTCGGGGGGCGGGTGTCGGGTTTGGGTCATAGTCTCCTGGGTGTCTGTGGGGTTCGGGGGTCGTGTGGCGGGTTTGGGGACATAGTCACGGGGTGTCGGGGTCGGTTGGGTGTCGGCTGACGGGTTTGGGGACATAGTCTCGGGGGAGGTCGGGGGGGGTCGGGGGTCAGGTGGCAGGTTTGGGGACATAGTCTCGGGGAGGTCGGGGGTCGGGTGGCGGGTTTGGGGACATAGTCTCTGGGGGGTCGGGGGTTGGGGTGGGTTTGGGGACATAGTCTCTGGGGGGGTCGGGGGTCGGGTGGCGGGTTTGGGGACATAGTCTCGGGGAGGTCGGGGGTCGGGTGGCGGGTTTGGGGACATAGTCTCTGGGGGGTCGGGGGTTGGGGTGGGTTTGGGGACATAGTCTGGGGGGGTCGGGGGTCGGGTGGCGGGTTTGGGGACATAGTCTCGGGGGGGTCGGCGGTGTCGGGTGGCGGGTTTGTGGACATAGTCTCGGGAAGTTTGGTGTGGTCGGGATTCGGGTGGTGGGTTTGGGGACATAGTCTTGGGGTGGTCAGGTGTCGCGAGTCGGATTTGGGGACATAGTCTCGGGGGGTCGGGTGGGGTCGTGTTCGGGAGGCGGGTTTGCGGACATAGTCTCGGGGAAGCATCGGGCGGCTCAGTGGTCGGGTGGCGGGTTTCGGGACATAGTTTCGGGGGGGTCGGGGTGTCAGTTGCCGGGTTTGAGGACATAGTCTCGGGATGGTCGGGGGTCGCTTAGCGGGTTTGGGGACAAAGTCCTGGGGGGGTCGGGGGTCGGGTAGCGGGTTTGGGGACAGGGTCTCAGGGGGGTCCAGCGGGGTCGGGTGGCGGGTTTGCGGACATAGTCTCGGGGGGGCGGGGGGTACGGAGGTCGGGTGTCGGGTTTGGGGACATAGTCTCGGGTGGGTCAGGGGTCGGGTGGGGGGTTTGGGGACAGAGTCTCGGGGGGGTCGGCGGGGTCAGATGGCGGGTTTGCGGACATAGTCTCGGGGGGGCGGGGGGGACATGGGTCGGGTGTCGGGTTTGGGGACATAGACTCGGGGGGGTCGGAGTGGTCGGTGGTCAGCTGGCGGGTTTAATGACATAGTCTCGGTTGGGTCGGGGGGGTCGATGTTCAGGTGGCAGGTTTGGGGACATTATCTCGGGGTGGGTCGGGGGGTCAGGTGGCGGGTTTGGGGACATAGTCTCGGGGGGGTCGGGTGGCGGGTTTGGGGACATAGTCTCGGGGTGGGTCGGGGGTCGGGTGGTGGGTTTGGGGACATAGTCTCGGGGTGGGTCGGGGGTCAGGTGACGGGTTTGGCGACACAGTCTCGGTGGGATCGGGGAGGTCGGGTGGCGGGTTTGGGGACATAGTCTCGGGGGAGGTCGGGGGGGGTCGGGGGTCAGGTGGCAGGTTTGGGGACATAGTCTCGGGGGAGGTCGGGGGGGGTCGGGGGTCAGGTGGCAGGTTTGGGGACATAGTCTCGGGGAGGTCGGGGGTCGGGTGGCGGGTTTGGGGACATAGTCTCTGGGGGGTCGGGGGTTGGGGGTGGGTTTGGGGACATAGTCTCTGGGGGGGGTCGGGGGTCGGGTGGCGGGTTTGGGGACATAGTCTCGGGGGGGTCGGCGGTGTCGGGTGGCGGGTTTGTGGACATAGTCTCGGGAAGTTTGGTGTGGTCGGGGTTCGGGTGGTGGGTTTGGGGACATAGTCTTGGGGTGGTCAGGTGTTGCGAGTCGGATTTGGGGACATAGTCTCGGGGGGTCGGGTGGGGTCGTGTTCGGGAGGCGGGTTTGCGGACATAGTCTCGGGGAAGCATCGGGCGGCTCAGTGGTCGGGTGGCGGGTTTCGGGACATAGTTTCGGGGGGGTCGGGGTGTCGGGTGCCGGGTTTTGGGACATAGTCTCAGGGGGGTTGGGGGTCGCTTAGCGGGTTTGGGGACAAAGTCCTGGGGGGGTCGGGGGTCGGGTAGCGGGTTTGGGGACAGGGTCTCAGGGGGGTCCAGCGGGGTCGGGTGACGGGAGGCGGGTTTGCGGACATAGTCTCGGGGAAGGGTCGGGGGCTCGGTGGTCGGGTGGCGGGGTAGGGGCATAGTTTCGGGGGGGGGTCGGGAGGTTCAGGGGTCGGGGTGGCGAGTTTTAGGACATAGTTTCGGGGAGGTCGGTTGTCAGGTGGCGGGTTTGGGGAAACAGTCTCGGAGGGGGTCGGGAGTCGGGTGGCGGGTCTGGGGACATATTGTAGGGTGGGGTCGAGGGTGTCGGAGTTCGGGGTGGCAGGTTTGGGGACATAGTCTCGGGGGGGTCGGTGGTGTCGGGTTGTGGGTTTGTGTACATAGTCTCGGGTGTTCAGGGGGTCGGGAGTCGGGTGGCGGATTTGGGGATATAGTTTCGGGGGGGTCGGGCTTCGGGTGGCAGGTTTGGGGACATAGTATCGGGATGGTCGGGGTGGTTGGGGGTCGGGTGGCGGGATTGGGGACATAGTCTCGGGGGGGTCCGGGGGTCGGGAGGCGGGTTTGCGGACATAGTCTCGGGGTGGGTCGGGGTTGTCGGTGGTCGGGTGGTGGGTTTAGGGAAACAGTGTCGGGGGTGTCGGGGAGGTCAGGAGACGGGGTGTTAGGTTTGGGTCATAGTTTCGTGGGTGTCTGGGGCGGTCGGGGCTAGTGTGGCGGGTTTGGGGACATAGTCTCGGGGTGTCGGGGTCGGTCGATGGTCGGCTGGCGGGTTTGGGGACATAGTCTCGGGGGGGTCGGGGGTCAGGTGGCATGTTTGGGGACATAGTCTCGGGGGGGTCGGGGGTCGGGGGGTGAGTTTGGGGACAAAGTCTCGGGGGGTCAGGGGTCGGGGGGCGGGTTTGGGGACATCGTCTCGGGGGGGTCGGGGGTCGGGTGGCGGGTTTGGGGACAGAGTCTCGGGGGGGGTCGAGGGGCTAGAGGGTCGGGTGGCGGGTTTGGGGACATAGTCTCGGGGGGGTCGGCAGGGTCGGGTGGCGGGTTTGTGGTCATAGTCTCGGGGGGGTGGGGGGGACATGGGTCGGGTGTCGGGTTTGGGGACATAGACTCGGGGGGGTCGGGGGTCGGGGGGTGAGTTTGGGGACAAAGTCTCGGGGGGTCAGGGGTCGGGTGGCGGGTTTGGGGACATAGTCTCTGGTGGGTCGCGGGTCGGGTGGCGGGTTTGGGGACATAGTCTCGGGTTGGGTCGCGGGTCAGGTGGCGGGTTTGGCGACACAGTCTTGGTGGGATCGGGGGGGGTCGGGGTGGCGGGTTTGGGGACATAGTCTCGGGGGGTCGGTTGGGTTTGGGGACATAGTCTAGGGGGGATGGGGGGGTCGGGTGGCAGGTTTGGGGACATATTCTCGGAGGGTTTCGTGGGGGTCGGTGGTCGGGTGGCGGGTTAAGGGACAGAGTCTCTGGGGGGTCGGGGGTTGGGTGGCGGGTTTGCGGACATAGTCTCGGGGGGTTCGGGGGGATCGGGAGTCGGGGTGGCGGGTTTGGGGACATAGTCTCGGGGTGGGTCGGGGGTCGGGTGGTGGGTTTGGGGACATAGTCTCGGCGGGGGTTGAGGGGTTAGGGGGTCAGGTGGCGGGTTTGGGGACATAGTCTCGGGGTCGGTCGGGGGTCAGGTGGCGGGTTTGGGGACATAGTCTCGGGGGGGTTGGCGGGGTCGGGTGGCGGGTTTGCGAATATAGTCTCGGGGGGCGTGGGGGTCGGGGGTCGGGTGGCAGGTTTGGGGACATAGTCTCGGGGGTGCGGGGGGGACGGGGGTCGGGCGTCGGGTTTGGGGACATAGACTCGGGGCGGGTCGGGGTGGTCGGTGGTCAGCTGGTGGGTTCAATGACATAGTCTCGGTGGAGTCGAGGGGGTCGATGTTCAGGTGGCGGGTTTGGGGACATTATCTCGGGGTGGGTCGGGGGGTCAGGTGGCGGGTTTGGGGACATAGACTCGGGGGGGTCCGGGGGTCGGGAGGCGGGTTTGCGGACATAGTCTCGGGGTGGGTCGGGGTTGTCGGTGGTCGGGTGGTGGGTTTAGGGAAACAGTGTCGGGGGTGTCGGGGAGGTCAGGGGACGGGTGTTGGGTTTGGGTCATAGTTTCGTGGGTGTCTGGGGCGGTCGGGGCTCGTGTGGCGGGTTTGGGGACATAGTCTCGGGGTGTCGGGGTCGGTCGATGGTCGGCTGGCGGGTTTGGGGACATAGTCTCGGGGGGGTACGGGGGGGTCGATAGTCGGGGTGGCGGGTTTGGGGACATAGTCTCGGGGGGGTCAGGGGGGTTGTGAGTCGGGTGGCGGGTTTGGGGACATAGTCCCGGGGGGTCAGGGGGTTGAAGGTCGGGTGGCGGTTTTGGGGACATAGTCTCGGGAAGTTCGGTGTGGTCGGGTTCGGGTGGCGGGCTTGGGGACATAGTCTTGGGGGGGTCGGGTGTCGGGAGGCGGGTTTGGGGACATAGTCTCGGGGTGGGTCGGGGGGTCAAAGGTCGGGTGGCGGTTTTGGGGACATTGTCTCGGGAAGTTCGGTGTGGTCAGGGTTCGGGTGGCGGGTTTAGGGACATAGTCTCGGGGGGGGTCGGGGGCTCGGGTGTCGGGTGGCGGGTTTGGGCCATAGTCTCGTGGGTGTCGGGGTGGATCGGGGGTCGGTTGGCGGGTTTGGGTCATAGTCTCAGGGGGGTTGGATGGCAGGTTTGGGGACATAGTCTCGGGGTGGGTCGGGGGTCGGGTGGCGGGTTTGAGGACATAGTCTCGGGGTCGGTCGGGGGTCAGGTGGTGGGTTTGGGGACATAGTCTCGGGGGGGTCGGGGGTCGGGTGGCGGGTTTGGGGACAGAGTCTCGGGGGGGTCGAGGGGTTAGAGGGTCGGGTGGCGGGTTTGGGGACATAGTCTCGGGGTGGTCGGGTGGCAGGTTTGTGGTCATAGTCTCGGGGGGGGTGGGGGGACATGGGTCGGGTGTCGGGTTTGGGGACATAGACTCAGGCGGATTCGGGGTGGTCGGTGGTCAGCTGGCGGGTTTAATGACATAGTCTCGGTTGGGTCGGAGGGGTCGATGTTCAGGTGGCGGGTTTGGGGACATTATCTCGGGGTGGGTCGGGGGGTCAGGTGGCGGGTTTGGGGACATAGTCTCGGGGGGCTCGGGTGGCGGGTTTGGGGACATAGACTCCGGGTGGGTCGCGGGTCGGGTGGCGGGTTTGGCGACACAGTCTTGGTGGGAACGGGGGGGTTGGGTGGCGGGTTTGGGGACATAGTCTCGGGGTGTCGGTTGGGTTTGGGGACATAGTCTAGGGGGGATGGGGGGGGTCGGGTGGCAGGTTTGGGGACATATTCTCGGAGGGTTTCGTGGGGGTCGGTGGTCGGGTGGCGGGTTAAGGGACAGAGTCTCTGGGGGGTCGGGGGTTGGGTGGTGGGTTTGCGGACATAGTCTCGGTGGGTTCGGGGGGATCGGGAGTCGGGTGACGGGTTTGGGGACATAGTCTCGGGGGGTTCGGGGGTCAGGTGTTGGGTTTGGGACATAGTCTCGTGGGGGTCGGGGTTCGGGTGGCGGGTTCGGGGACATAGTCTCGGGGGGGTCTCGGGGGGGTCGGGAGTTGGTTGGCGCGTTTGGGGACATAGTCTCGGGGGGGTCAGGGGGGTTGTGGGTCGGGTGGCGGGTCTGGGGACATAGTCTCGTGGGGGTCAGGGGGTCGGGGGTCGGGTGGCGGGTGTGGGGACATGGTCTCGGGAAGGTCGGTGTGGTCGAGGGTTGGGTGCCGGGATTTGGTACATAGTCTTGGGGGGGGTCGGGGGTCGGTTGGCGGGATTGGGGACATAGTCTCGGGTGGGATCGGGGGTCGGAAGCGGGTTTGCGGAAATAGTCTCGGGGTGGGTCCGGGGGGTCGGTGGTCGGGTGGCGGGTTTAAAGTCATAGTCTCGGGGGGATCGGGGGGGTCGGGTGTCGGGTGGCGGGTTTGGGGACAGAGTCTCGGGGTGTTGGGGTCGGTCGGGTGGCGGGTTTGGGGACCTACTGTTCAGGGGGGTCGGGGTGGCAGGTTTGGGGACATAGTCCCGTGGGGGGTCGGGGGAGTCGGGGGTCGGATGGCAGGTTAGGGGACATAGTCTCGGGGGGGGTCGGGTGGCGGGTTTGGAGAAATAGTCTCGGTGGGTCGGGGTTCGGGGTGGCGGGTTGGGGGACATAGTCTCGGGGGGGTCAGATGGTGGGTATGGGACATAGACTCGGGGGGGTTGTGGGGGTCGGGTGTCGGGTGGCGGGTTGGGGGACAAACTCTCGTGGGTGTCGGGGGGGGTCGGTGGTCGGGTGGCCGGTTTGGGCACATAGTCTCGGCGTGGGTCGGGGGTCGCATGGCGGGGTTGGGGACATAGTCTCGGGGGGGTCGGGGTTCGGGTGGCGGGTTTGGGCACATAGTCTCTTGGGGGGATCGGGGGGTCAGGCGTCGGAAGGCAGCTTTGGGGACATAGTCTCGGTGGGTTTCGGGGGGGTCGGTGGTCGGGCGGCGTGTATAGGGACAGAGTCTCGTGGGGGGGTCGGAGGTTGGGTGGCGGGTTTGGGGACATAGTCTTGGGGGTGTCGGGGGGTCGGGTGGCGGGTTTGGGGACATAGTCTCGGGGGTGTCGGGGGGTCGGGTGGCGGGTTTGGGGACATAGTCTCGGGGGTGTCGGGGGGTCGGGTGGCGGGTTTGGGGACATAGTCTCGGGGGGGTCTCGGGGGGGTCGGGAGTTGGGTGGCGGGTTTGGGGACATAGTCTCGGTGGGGGTCGGGGGGGTTGTGGGTCGGGTGGTGGGTCTGGGGACATAGTCTCGTGAGGGTCAGGGGGCCGGGGGTCGGGTTGCGGGTGTGGGGACATAGTCTCGGGAAGGTCGGTGTGGTCGGGTGTCGGGTGCCGGGATTCGGGACATAGTCTTGGGGGGTTCGGGTGTCGGGTGGCGGGTTTGGGGACATAGTCTCGGGGTGTTCGGGGTGGTCAGGAGTCGGGTGCCGGGATTCGGGACATAGTCTCGTAGGGGTCGGCGGGGTCGTGTGGCGGGTTTGGGGACATAGTCTCGGGGGGTTCCGGGTGGTCGGGGGTCGGGTGGCGGGATTGGGGACATAGTCTTGGGGTGGTCGGGGTTCGGGTGGCGGGTTTGGGGACATAGTCTCGGCGGGGGTCGGGAGGGGGGTTTGCGGAAATAGTCTCGGGGTGGGTCAGGGGGTCGGTGGTCGGGGTGGCGGGTTTGGTGACAGAGTCTCTGGGTATCGGGGGTCGGTGGGTTTCGGGTGGCGGGTTTGGGGACATAGTATTTGGGGGGGTCGGGTGGCGGGTTTGGGGACATAGTTTTGGGGTGGTTGGGGACATAGTCTTGGGGGGGGTCGGGGATCGGGAGGCGGGTTTGCGGACATAGTCTCGGGGTGGGTCGGGGGGGGTCGGTGGTCGGGTGGCGGGTTTAGGGACATAGTCTCGGGCGGGTCGGGGGGGGTCGGGGGGCGGGTGTCGGGTTTGGGTCATAGTCTCCTGGGTGTCTGTGGGGTTCGGGGGTCGTGTGGCGGGTTTGGGGACATAGTCACGGGGTGTCGGGGTCGGTTGGGTGTCGGCTGACGGGTTTGGGGACATAGTCTCGGGGGAGGTCGGGGGGGGTCGGGGGTCAGGTGGCAGGTTTGGGGACATAGTCTCGGGGAGGTCGGGGGTCGGGTGGCGGGTTTGGGGACATAGTCTCTGGGGGGATCGGGGGTTGGGGTGGGTTTGGGGACATAGTCTCTGGGGGGGTCGGGGGTCGGGTGGCGGGTTTGGGGACATAGTCTCGGGGAGGTCGGGGGTCGGGTGGCGGGTTTGGGGACATAGTCTCTGGGGGGTCGGGGGTTGGGGTGGGTTTGGGGACATAGTCTGGGGGGGTCGGGGGTCGGGTGGCGGGTTTGGGGACATAGTCTCGGGGGGGTCGGCGGTGTCGGGTGGCGGGTTTGTGGACATAGTCTCGGGAAGTTTGGTGTGGTCGGGATTCGGGTGGTGGGTTTGGGGACATAGTCTTGGGGTGGTCAGGTGTCGCGAGTCGGATTTGGGGACATAGTCTCGGGGGGTCGGGTGGGGTCGTGTTCGGGAGGCGGGTTTGCGGACATAGTCTCGGGGAAGCATCGGGCGGCTCAGTGGTCGGGTGGCGGGTTTCGGGACATAGTTTCGGGGGGGTCGGGGTGTCAGTTGCCGGGTTTGAGGACATAGTCTCGGGATGGTCGGGGGTCGCTTAGCGGGTTTGGGGACAAAGTCCTGGGGGGGTCGGGGGTCGGGTAGCGGGTTTGGGGACAGGGTCTCAGGGGGGTCCAGCGGGGTCGGGTGGCGGGTTTGCGGACATAGTCTCGGGGGGGCGGGGGGTACGGAGGTCGGGTGTCGGGTTTGGGGACATAGTCTCGGGTGGGTCAGGGGTCGGGTGGGGGGTTTGGGGACAGAGTCTCGGGGGGGTCGGCGGGGTCAGATGGCGGGTTTGCGGACATAGTCTCGGGGGGGGCGGGGGGGACATGGGTCGGGTGTCGGGTTTGGGGACATAGACTCGGGGGGGTCGGAGTGGTCGGTGGTCAGCTGGCGGGTTTAATGACATAGTCTCGGTTGGGTCGGGGGGGTCGATGTTCAGGTGGCAGGTTTGGGGACATTATCTCGGGGTGGGTCGGGGGGTCAGGTGGCGGGTTTGGGGACATAGTCTCGGGGGGGTCGGGTGGCGGGTTTGGGGACATAGTCTCGGGGTGGGTCGGGGGTCGGGTGGTGGGTTTGGGGACATAGTCTCGGGGTGGGTCGGGGGTCAGGTGACGGGTTTGGCGACACAGTCTCGGTGGGATCGGGGAGGTCGGGTGGCGGGTTTGGGGACATAGTCTCGGGGGAGGTCGGGGGGGGTCGGGGGTCAGGTGGCAGGTTTGGGGACATAGTCTCGGGGGAGGTCGGGGGGGGTCGGGGGTCAGGTGGCAGGTTTGGGGACATAGTCTCGGGGAGGTCGGGGGTCGGGTGGCGGGTTTGGGGACATAGTCTCTGGGGGGTCGGGGGTTGGGGGTGGGTTTGGGGACATAGTCTCTGGGGGGGGTCGGGGGTCGGGTGGCGGGTTTGGGGACATAGTCTCGGGGGGGTCGGCGGTGTCGGGTGGCGGGTTTGTGGACATAGTCTCGGGAAGTTTGGTGTGGTCGGGGTTCGGGTGGTGGGTTTGGGGACATAGTCTTGGGGTGGTCAGGTGTTGCGAGTCGGATTTGGGGACATAGTCTCGGGGGGTCGGGTGGGGTCGTGTTCGGGAGGCGGGTTTGCGGACATAGTCTCGGGGAAGCATCGGGCGGCTCAGTGGTCGGGTGGCGGGTTTCGGGACATAGTTTCGGGGGGGTCGGGGGTGTCGGGTGCCGGGTTTTGGGACATAGTCTCAGGGGGGTTGGGGGTCGCTTAGCGGGTTTGGGGACAAAGTCCTGGGGGGGTCGGGGGTCGGGTAGCGGGTTTGGGGACAGGGTCTCAGGGGGGTCCAGCGGGGGTCGGGTGACGGGAGGCGGGTTTGCGGACATAGTCTCGGGGAAGGGTCGGGGGCTCGGTGGTCGGGTGGCGGGGTAGGGGCATAGTTTCGGGGGGGGTCGGGAGGTTCAGGGGTCGGGTGGCGAGTTTTAGGACATAGTTTCGGGGAGGTCGGTTGTCAGGTGGCGGGTTTGGGGAAACAGTCTCGGAGGGGGTCGGGAGTCGGGTGGCGGGTCTGGGGACATATTGTAGGGTGGGGTCGAGGGTGTCGGAGTTCGGGTGGCAGGTTTGGGGACATAGTCTCGGGGGGGTCGGTGGTGTCGGGTTGTGGGTTTGTGTACATAGTCTCGGGTGTTCAGGGGGTCGGGAGTCGGGTGGCGGATTTGGGGACATAGTTTCGGGGGGGTCGGGCTTCGGGTGGCAGGTTTGGGGACATAGTATCGGGATGGTCGGGGTGGTTGGGGGTCGGGTGGCGGGATTGGGGACATAGTCTCGGGGGGGTCCGGGGGTCG
Source organism: Isurus oxyrinchus (assembly GCA_026770705.1). Classification (NCBI taxonomy): domain Eukaryota; kingdom Metazoa; phylum Chordata; class Chondrichthyes; order Lamniformes; family Lamnidae; genus Isurus; species Isurus oxyrinchus. The sequence goes on along the minus strand of JANJGN010001832.1, from coordinate 66,656 downwards.
GGAGGCGGGTTTGCGGACATAGTCTCGGGGTGGGTCGGGGTTGTCGGTGGTCGGGTGGTGGGTTTAGGGAAACAGTGTCGGGGGTGTCGGGGAGGTCAGGAGACGGGTGTTAGGTTTGGGTCATAGTTTCGTGGGTGTCTGGGGCGGTCGGGGCTAGTGTGGCGGGTTTGGGGACATAGTCTCGGGGTGTCGGGGTCGGTCGATGGTCGGCTGGCGGGTTTGGGGACATAGTCTCGGGGGGGTCGGGGGTCAGGTGGCATGTTTGGGGACATAGTCTCGGGGGGGTCGGGGGTCGGGGGGTGAGTTTGGGGACAAAGTCTCGGGGGGTCAGGGGTCGGGGGGCGGGTTTGGGGACATCGTCTCGGGGGGGTCGGGGGTCGGGTGGCGGGTTTGGGGACAGAGTCTCGGGGGGGGTCGAGGGGCTAGAGGGTCGGGTGGCGGGTTTGGGGACATAGTCTCGGGGGGGTCGGCAGGGTCGGGTGGCGGGTTTGTGGTCATAGTCTCGGGGGGGTGGGGGGACATGGGTCGGGTGTCGGGTTTGGGGACATAGACTCGGGGGGGTCGGGGGTCGGGGGGTGAGTTTGGGGACAAAGTCTCGGGGGGTCAGGGGTCGGGTGGCGGGTTTGGGGACATAGTCTCTGGTGGGTCGCGGGTCGGGTGGCGGGTTTGGGGACATAGTCTCGGGTTGGGTCGCGGGTCAGGTGGCGGGTTTGGCGACACAGTCTTGGTGGGATCGGGGGGGTCGGGGTGGCGGGTTTGGGGACATAGTCTCGGGGGGTCGGTTGGGTTTGGGGACATAGTCTAGGGGGGATGGGGGGGTCGGGTGGCAGGTTTGGGGACATATTCTCGGAGGGTTTCGTGGGGGTCGGTGGTCGGGTGGCGGGTTAAGGGACAGAGTCTCTGGGGGGTCGGGGGTTGGGTGGCGGGTTTGCGGACATAGTCTCGGGGGGTTCGGGGGGATCGGGAGTCGGGTGGCGGGTTTGGGGACATAGTCTCGGGGTGGGTCGGGGGTCGGGTGGTGGGTTTGGGGACATAGTCTCGGCGGGGGTTGAGGGGTTAGGGGGTCAGGTGGCGGGTTTGGGGACATAGTCTCGGGGTCGGTCGGGGGTCAGGTGGCGGGTTTGGGGACATAGTCTCGGGGGGGGTTGGCGGGGTCGGGTGGCGGGTTTGCGAATATAGTCTCGGGGGGCGTGGGGGTCGGGGGTCGGGTGGCAGGTTTGGGGACATAGTCTCGGGGGTGCGGGGGGGACGGGGGTCGGGCGTCGGGTTTGGGGACATAGACTCGGGGCGGGTCGGGGTGGTCGGTGGTCAGCTGGTGGGTTCAATGACATAGTCTCGGTGGAGTCGAGGGGGTCGATGTTCAGGTGGCGGGTTTGGGGACATTATCTCGGGGTGGGTCGGGGGGTCAGGTGGCGGGTTTGGGGACATAGACTCGGGGGGGTCCGGGGGTCGGGAGGCGGGTTTGCGGACATAGTCTCGGGGTGGGTCGGGGTTGTCGGTGGTCGGGTGGTGGGTTTAGGGAAACAGTGTCGGGGGTGTCGGGGAGGTCAGGGGACGGGTGTTGGGTTTGGGTCATAGTTTCGTGGGTGTCTGGGGCGGTCGGGGCTCGTGTGGCGGGTTTGGGGACATAGTCTCGGGGTGTCGGGGTCGGTCGATGGTCGGCTGGCGGGTTTGGGGACATAGTCTCGGGGGGGTACGGGGGGGTCGATAGTCGGGTGGCGGGTTTGGGGACATAGTCTCGGGGGGGTCAGGGGGGTTGTGAGTCGGGTGGCGGGTTTGGGGACATAGTCCCGGGGGGTCAGGGGGTTGAAGGTCGGGTGGCGGTTTTGGGGACATAGTCTCGGGAAGTTCGGTGTGGTCGGGTTCGGGTGGCGGGCTTGGGGACATAGTCTTGGGGGGGTCGGGTGTCGGGAGGCGGGTTTGGGGACATAGTCTCGGGGTGGGTCGGGGGGTCAAAGGTCGGGTGGCGGTTTTGGGGACATTGTCTCGGGAAGTTCGGTGTGGTCAGGGTTCGGGTGGCGGGTTTAGGGACATAGTCTCGGGGGGGTCGGGGGCTCGGGTGTCGGGTGGCGGGTTTGGGCCATAGTCTCGTGGGTGTCGGGGTGGATCGGGGGTCGGTTGGCGGGTTTGGGTCATAGTCTCAGGGGGGTTGGATGGCAGGTTTGGGGACATAGTCTCGGGGTGGGTCGGGGGTCGGGTGGCGGGTTTGAGGACATAGTCTCGGGGTCGGTCGGGGGTCAGGTGGTGGGTTTGGGGACATAGTCTCGGGGGGGTCGGGGGTCGGGTGGCGGGTTTGGGGACAGAGTCTCGGGGGGGTCGAGGGGTTAGAGGGTCGGGGTGGCGGGTTTGGGGACATAGTCTCGGGGTGGTCGGGTGGCAGGTTTGTGGTCATAGTCTCGGGGGGGGGTGGGGGGACATGGGTCGGGTGTCGGGTTTGGGGACATAGACTCAGGCGGATTCGGGGTGGTCGGTGGTCAGCTGGCGGGTTTAATGACATAGTCTCGGTTGGGTCGGAGGGGTCGATGTTCAGGTGGCGGGTTTGGGGACATTATCTCGGGGTGGGTCGGGGGGTCAGGTGGCGGGTTTGGGGACATAGTCTCGGGGGGCTCGGGTGGCGGGTTTGGGGACATAGACTCCGGGTGGGTCGCGGGTCGGGTGGCGGGTTTGGCGACACAGTCTTGGTGGGAACGGGGGGGGTTGGGTGGCGGGTTTGGGGACATAGTCTCGGGGTGTCGGTTGGGTTTGGGGACATAGTCTAGGGGGGATGGGGGGGTCGGGTGGCAGGTTTGGGGACATATTCTCGGAGGGTTTCGTGGGGGTCGGTGGTCGGGTGGCGGGTTAAGGGACAGAGTCTCTGGGGGGTCGGGGGTTGGGTGGTGGGTTTGCGGACATAGTCTCGGTGGGTTCGGGGGGATCGGGAGTCGGGGTGGCGGGTTTGGGGACATAGTCTCGGGGTGGGTTGGGGGTCGGGTGGCGGGTTTGGGGACATAGTCTCGGCGGGGGTCGAGGGGTTAGGGGGTCAGGTGGCGGGTTTGGGGACATAGTCTCGGGGTCGGTCGGGGGTCAGGTGGCGGGTTTGGGGACATAGTCTCGTGCGGGTCGGGTGTCAGGTGACAGGTTTGGGGACATAGTCTCGGGGGGGTCGGGTGTCGGGGGGTGGGTTTGGGGACAAAGTCTCAGGGGGGGTCAGGGGTCGGGGGGCGGGTTTGGGGACATAGTCTCGTGGGGGTCGGTGGTCGGGTGGTGAGTTTGGGGACATAGTCTCGGGGTGTCGGGGGGTCGGGTTGCGGGTTTGGGGACATAGTCTCGGAGGGGTACGGGGGGGTCGGTAGTCGGGGTGGCGGGTTTGGGCCATAGTCTCGTGGGTGTCGGGGTGGATCGGGGGTCGGTTGGCGGGTTTGGGTCATAGTCTCAGGGGGGTCGAGGAGTTAGGGGGTCAGGTGGCGGGTTTGGGGACATAGTCTCGGGGTGGGTTGGGGGTCGGGTGGCGGGTTTGGGGACATAGTCTCGGGGTGGGTTGGGGGTCGGGTGGCAGGTTTGGGGACATAGTCTCGGGGTGGGTTGGGGGTCGGGTGGCGGGTTTGGGGACATAGTCTCGGCGGGGGTCGAGGAGTTAGGGGGTCAGGTGGCGGGTTTGGGGACATAGTCTCGGGGTCGGTCGGGGGTCAGGTGGCGGGTTTGGGGACATAGTCTCGGGGGGTTCGGGGGTCGGGTGGCGGGTTTGGGGACAGTGTCTCGGGGGGGTTGGCGGGGTCGGGTGGCGGGTTTGCGAATATAGTCTCAGGGGGGCGGGGGGGTCAGGGGTCGGGTGGCAGGTTTGGGGACATAGACTCGGGGGTGCGGGGGGGACGGGGGTCGGGCGTCGGGTTTGGGGACATAGACTCGGGGGGGGTCGGGGTGGTCGGTGGTCAGCTGGCGGGTTCAATGACATAGTCTCGGTGGAGTCGGGGGGGTCGATGTTCAGGTGGCGGGTTTGGGGACATTATCTCAGGGTGGGTCGGGGGGTCAGGTGGCGGGTTTGGGGACATAGTCTCGGGGGGGTCGGGGGGTTCGGGGTGGCGGGTTTGGGGACATAGTCTCAGGGTGGGTCGGGAGTCGGGTGGCAGGTTTGGGGACATAGTCTCGGAGTGGGTCGGGGGTCAGGTGGCGGGTTTGGTGACACAGTCTCGGTGGGATCGGGGTGGCGGGTTTGGGGACATAGTCTCGGGGGGGTCGGGGGTCGGGTGGCGGGTTTGGGGACAGAGTCTCGGGGGGGTCGAGGGGTTAGAGGGTCGGGGGTGGCGGGTTTGGGGACATAGTCTCGGGGTGGTCGGGTGGCAGGTTTGTGGTCATAGTCTCGGGGGGGTGGGGGGGACATGGGTCGGGTGTCGGGTTTGGGGACATAGACTCGGGCGGGTTCGGGGTGGTCGGTGGTCAGCTGGCGGGTTTAATGACATAGTCTCGGTTGGGTCGGAGGGGTCGATGTTCAGGTGGCGGGTTTGGGGACATTATCTCGGGGTGGGTCGGGGGGGTCAGGTGGCGGGTTTGGGGACACAGTCTTGGTGGGATCGGGGGGGGTTGGGTGGCGGGTTTGGGAACATAGTCTCGGGGGGTCGGTTGGGTTTGGGGACATAGTCTAGGGGGGATGGGGGGGGTCGGGTGGCAGGTTTTGGGGACATATTCTCGGAGGGTTTCGTGGGGGGTCGGTGGTCGGGTGGCGGGTTAAGGGACAGAGTCTCTGGGGGGTCGGGGGTTGGGTGGTGGGTTTGCGGACATAGTCTCGGTGGGTTCGGGGGGGATCGGGAGTCGGGTGGGCGGGTTTGGGGACATAGTCTCGGGGGTGGGTTGGGGGTCGGGTGGCGGGTTTGGGGACATAGTCTCGGCGGGGGTCGAGGGGTTAGGGGGTCAGGTGGCGGGTTTGGGGACATAGTCTCGGAGTCGGTCGGGGGTCAGGTGGCGGGTTTGGGGACATAGTCTCGGGGGGTTCGGGGGTCGGGTGGCGGGTTTGGGGACAGAGTCTCGGGGGGGTTGGCGGGGTCGGGTGGCGGGTTTGCGAATATAGTCTCAGGGGGGCGGGGGGGGTCGGGGGGCGGGTGGCAGGTTTGGGGACATAGTCCCGGGGGTGCGGGGGGGACGGGGGTCGGGCGTCGGGTTTGGGGACATAGACTCGGGGGGGGTCGGGGTGGTCGGTGGTCAGCTGGCGGGTTCAATGACATAGTCTCGGTGGAGTCGGGGGGGTCGATGTTCAGGTGGCGGGTTTGGGGACATTATCTCGGGGTGGGTCGGGGGGTCAGGTGGCGGGTTTGTGGACATAGTCTCGGGGGGGTCGGGGGGTTCGGGGTGGCGGGTTTGGGGACATAGTCTCAGGGGGGTTCAGGGGGATCGGGAGTCGGGGTGGCGTGTTTGGGGACATAATCTCAGGGTGTGTCGGCAGGTTTGTGGGAGGGTGGCGGGTTTGGGGACATAGTATCGTGGGGGTCAGGGGGTTGGTGGTCGGGTGGCGGTTTTGGGGACATAGTCTCGGGAAGGTCGGTGTGGTCGGGGGTCGGGTGGCGGGTTTGGGGACATAGTCTTGGGGGGGGTCAAGGATCGGGTGGCGCGTTTGGGTACCTAGTCTCGGGGGGGTCGGGGGGTCGGTGGTCGGGTGGCGGGGTAGGGGCATAGTTTCGGGGGGGTCGGGAGGTTCGGGGGTCGGGTGGCGGGTTTTAGGACATAGTTTCGGGGAGGTCGGTCGTCAGGTTTGGGGAAACAATCTCGGGGGGGGTCGGGAGTCGGGTGGCGGGTCTGGGGACATATTGTAGGGTGGGGTCCGGGGTGTCGGGGGTCAGGTGGCGGGTTTGGGGACATAGTCTCGGGGGGGGTCGGGGGTGTCGGGTGGTTGGTTTGGGGACATAGTCTCGGCTGTTCAGGGGTTCGGGAGTCGGGGTGGCAGGTTTGGGGACATAGTTTCAGGGGGGTCGGTGTTCGGGGTGGCGGGTTTGGGGACATAGTATCGGGATGGTCGGGGTGGTTGGGGGTCGGGTGGCGGGATTGGGGACATAGTCTCGGGGTGGGTCGGGGGGTCGGGGGACAGGTTTGGGTCATAGTCTCGTGGGTGTCTGGGGGGGGTCGGGGGGTCGTGTGGCGGGTTTGGGGACATAGTCTCGGGGTGTCGGGGCGGTCGGGGGTCGGCTGGCGGGTTTGGGGACATAGTCTCGGGGGGTCGGGGGGATCGGGTGTCAGGTGGCAGGTTTGGGGACATAGTCTCGGGGGGGTCGGGGGTCGGTGGGCCGGTTTGGGGACATAGTCTCGGGGGGGTCGGGGGGCGGGTTTGGGGACATAGTCTCGGGGGGTGTTGGGGGTCGGATGGCGGGTTTGGGGACATAGTCTCAGGGTGTCAGGGGGGTCCGGTGGCGGGTTTGGGGACATAGTCTCGGGGGGGTACGGGGGGGTCGGTAGTCGGGTGGCGGGTTTGGGGACATAGTCTCGGGGGTGGGTCAGGGGGTTGTGGGTTGGGTGGTGGGTTTGGGGACATAGTCCCGGGGGGGTCAGGGGGTCGGGGTTCGGGGTGGCGGGTTTGGGGACATAGTCTTGGGGGGGTCGGGTGTCGGGAGGCGGGTTTGGGGACATTGTCTCGGGTGGGTCGGGTTCGGGAGGCGGGTTTGCGGACATAGTCTCAGGGAAGCGTCGGGGGGCTCGGTGGTCGGGTGGTGGGTTTAGGGACATAGTTCCGGGGGGGGTCGGGGGTGTCAGGGGTCGGGTGGCGGGTTTGGGGACATAGTCTCGGGGTGGGTCGGGGGTCGGGTGGCGGGTTTGGGGACATAATCTCGGGGGGGTCGGCGGTCGGGTGGCGGGTTTCAGGATATAGTCTCGGGGGGATCGGGCGTCGGGTGGCCCGTTTGGTGACATAGTCTCGGGTGGGTACGGGGGTGTCAGTAGTCGGGTGGCGGGTTTGGGGACATAGTCCCGGGGGTTCAGGGGGTTGTGGGTTGGGTGGCGGGTTTGGGGACATAGTCTTGGGGGGGTCGGGTGTCAGGAGGCGGGTTTGGGGACATAGTCTCGGGTGGGTCGGGGGGGTCGGGTTCGGGAGGCGGGTTTGCGGACATAGTCTCGGGGAAGCGTCGGGGGGCTCGGTGGTCGAGTGCTGGGTTTAGGGACATAGTTTCGGGGTGGTCGGGGGTCGGGTGGTGGGTTTGGGGTCATAGTCACGGGGTGGGTCGGGGGTCGGGGTGGCGGGTTTGGGGACATAATCTCGGAGGGGTACGGGGGGGGTCGGTAGTCGGGTGGCGGGTTTGGGGACATAGTCTCGGGGGGGTCAGGCGTCGGGTGGCTGGTTTGGGGAAACAGTTTCGGGGGGGTCGGGAGTTGGATAGTGGGTTTGGGGACATAGTCACGGGGTGGTCGGGGGGGTCGGGTGACGGGTTTGGGGAAATAGTCTCGGGGGGTTTGTGTGGGTCGGGAGTTGGGTGGCGGGTTTGGGGACATAGTCTCGGGGGGGTCGGGGGTCGTGTGGCGGGTTTGGGGACATAGTCTCGGGGTGTCGGGGTCGGTCGGTTGTCGGCTGGCGGGTTTGGGGACATAGTCTCGTGGGGGTCGGGGGGGGTCGGGTGTCAGGTGACAGGTTTGGGGACATAGTCTCGGGGGGGGTCGGGTGTCGGGGGGTGGGTTTGGGGACAAAGTCTCAGGGGGGTCAAGGGTCGGGGGGCGGGTTTGGGGACATAGTCTCGGGGGGGTCGGTGGTCAGGTGGTGAGTTTGGAGTCTCGGGGTGTCGGGGGGTCGGGTTGCGGGTTTGGGGACATAGTCTCGGAGGGGTACGGGGGGGTCGGTAGTCGGGTGGCGGGTTTGGGGACATAGTCTCGGGGGGGTCAGGGGGGTTGTGGGTCGGGTGGCGGGTTTGGGGACATATTCCCGGTGGCGTCAGGGGGTCGAAGGTCGGGTGGCGGTTTTGGGGACATAGTCTCGGGAAGTTCGGTGTGGTCGGGTTCGGGTGGCGGGCTTGGGGGGGTCGCGTGTCGGGAGGCGGGTTTGGGGACATAGTCTCGGGGTGGGTCGGGGGGTCAAAGGTCGGGTGGCGGTTTTGTGGACATAGTCTCGGGAAGTTCGGTGTGGTCGGGGTTCAGGTGGCGGGTTTAGGGACATAGTCTCGGGGGGGTCGGGGGGGATCGGGGTGTCAGGTGGCAGGTTTGGGGACATAGTCTCGGGGGGGTCAGGGGTTGGGGGGCGGGTTTGGGGACATAGTCTCGGGGGGGTTGGGGGTCGGATGGCGGGTTTGGGGACATAGTCTCGGGGTGTCAGGGGGGTCGGGTGGCGGGTTTGGGGACATAGTCTCGGGGGGATACGGGGGGGTCGGTAGTCGGGGTGGCGGGTTTGGGGACATAGTCTCGGGGTGGGTCAGGGGGTTGTGGGTTGGGTGGTGGGTTTGGGGACATAGTCCCGGGGGGGTCAGGGGGGTCGGGGTTCGGGTGGCGGGTTTGGGGACATAGTCTTGGGGGGGTTGGGTGTCGGGAGGCGGGTTTGGGGACATAGTCTCGGGTGGGTCGGGTTCGGGAGGCGGGTTTGCGGACATAGTCTCAGGGAAGCGTCGGGGGGGCTCGGTGGTCGGGTGGTGGGTTTAGGGACATAGTTCCGGGGGGGGTCGGGGGTGTCGGGGGTCGGGGTGGCGGGTTTGGGGACATAGTCTCGGGGTGGGTCGGGGGTCGGGTGGCGGGTTTGGGGACATAATTCCGGGGGGGTCGGGGGGGGTCGGCGGTCGGGTGGCGGGTTTTAGGATATAGTCTCGGGGGGATCGGGCGTCGGGTGGCCCGTTTGGGGACATAGTCTCGGGTGGGTACGGGGTGTCAGTAGTCGGGTGGCGGGTTTGGGGACATAGTCCCGGGGGTTCAGGGGGTTGTGGGTCGGGGTGGCGGGTTTGGGGACATAGTCTTGGGGGGGGTCGGTAGGGTCGGGCGTCGGGTGGCGGGTTTTAGGACATAGTCTCGGGGGGGTCAGGCGTCGGGTGGCTGGTTTGGGGGAAACAGTTTCGGGGGGGTCGGGAGTCGGATAGTGGGTTTGGGGACATAGTCACGGGGTGGTCGGGGGGGTCGGGTGACGGGTTTGGGGAAATAGTCTCGGGGGGTTTGTGTGGGTCGGGAGTTGGGTGGTGGGTTTGGGGACATAGTCTCAGGGGGGTCAGGGGTCGGGGGGCGGGTTTGGGGACATAGTCTCAGGCAGGGTCGGGGGTCGGGTGGCGGGTTTGGGGACATAGTCTCGGGGTGACGGGGGGGTCGGTTGGCGGATTTGGGGTCATAGTCTCGGGGGTTCAGGGGGTTGTGGGTTGGGTGGCGGGTTTGGGGACATAGTCCCAGGGAGGTCAGGGGGTCGGGTGGCGGGTTTGGGGACATTGTCTCGGGAAGTTCGGTGTGGTCTGGGTTTGGGTGGCGGGTTTGGGGACATAGTCTTGGGGGGTCGGGTGTCAGGAGGCGGGTTTGGGGACATAGTCTCGGGTGGGTCGGGGGGGGTCGGGTTCGGGAGGCGGGTTTGCGGACATAGTCTCGGGGAAGCGTCGGGGGGCTCGGTGGTCGAGTGCTGGGCTTAGGGGCATAGTTTCGGGGGGGTCGGGGGTCATGTGGCGGGTTTGGGGACATAGTCTCGGGGTGGGTCGGGGGTCGGGTGGCGGGTTTGGGGACCATAATCTCGGGGGGGTCGGGAGGGTCGGGGGGTCGGGTGGCGGGTTTTAGGACATAGTCTCGGGGGGTCGGGGTTCGGGTGGCGGGTTTGGGGACATAGTATCGGGATGGTCGGGGTGGTTGGGGGTCGGGTGGCGGGATTGGGGACATAGTCTTGGGGGGGTCGGGTGTTGGGAGGCGGGTTTGCGGACATAGTCTCGGGGTGGGTCGGGGGGTCGGGGGACGGGTGTCGGGTTTGGGTCATTGTCTCTTGGGTGTCTGTGGGGGGTCGGGGGTCGTGTGGTGGGTATGGGGACATAGTCTCGGGGGGGACGGGGGGAACGGGCGTCAGGTGGCAGGTTTGGGGACATGGGTCGGGGGTCAGGGGCGGGATTGGGGACATAGTCTCGGGGGGGTCAGGGGTCGGGGGGCGGGTTTGGGGACATAGTCTCGGGGGGGTCGGAAGTCGGGTGGCGGGTTTGGGGACATAGTCTCGGGGTGTTGGGGGGGGTCGTGTGGCGGGTTTGGGGACATAGTCTCGGGGGGTACAGGGGGTCAGTAGTCGGGTGGAGGGTTTGGGGACATAGTCTCGGGGGTTCAGGGGGTTGTGGGTTGGGTGGCGGGTTTGGGGACATAGTCCCGGAGGGGTCAGGGGGTCGTGGGTCGGTGGCGGGTTTGGGGACATAGTCTCGGAAGTTCGGTGTGGTCTGGGTTCGGGTGGCGGGTTTGGGGACATAGTTTTGGGGGGTCAGGTGTCAGGAGGTGGGTTTCGGGACATAGTCTCGGGTTGGTCTGGGGGGGTCGGGTTCGGGAGGAAGGTTTGCGGACATAGTCTCGGGGAAGCGTCGGGGGGCTCGGTGGTCGAGTGCTGGGTTTAGGGACATAGTTTCGGGGGGTGGGGGGTCGGGTGGCGGGTTTGGGGACATAGTCTCGGGGTGGGTCAGGGGTGGGGTGGCGGGTTTGGGGACATAATCTCGGGGGGGTCGGGAGGGTCGGGGGTCGGGTGGCGGGCTTTAGGACATAGTCTCGGGGGGCTCGGGCGTCGGGTGGCGGGTTTTGGGAAATAGCTTCGGGGGGGTCGGGAGTCGGGTGGCGGGTTTGGGGACATAGTCTCGGGGGGTTCGGTGGGTCGGGGGTTCGGGTGGCGGGTTTGTGGACATAGTCTCGGGGGGTCAGGGGGGTCGGGGGTCGGGTGTCGGGTTTGAGGACACAGTCACGGGGTGGTCGGGGGGGGGTCGGGTGACGGGTTTGGGGAAATAGTCTCAGGGGGTTTGGGGGGGTCAGGAGTTGGGTGGCGGGTTTGGGGACATAGTCTCGAGGTGGGTCGGGGGTCGGGTGGCGGGTTTGGGGACATAGTCTCGGGGGGGTCGAGGGGTTAGGGGGACGGGTGGCGGGGTTTGGGGACATAGTCTCGGGGTGGGTCGGGGGTCGGGTGGCGGGTTTGGGGACATAGTCTCGGGTGGGTCGGGTGGTGGGTTTGGGGACAGAGTCTCGGGGGGGTCGGCGGGGTCGGGGGTCGGGTGGCGGGTTTGGGGAAACAGTCTCGGGGGGGTCGGGAGTCGGGGTGGCGGGTTTGGGGACATATTCTCGGGGGGTCGGGTGTCGGGAGGCGAGTTTGGGGACATATTCTCGGGGAGGTCGGGGGGTCGGGAGGCGCGTTTGGGGACATTGTCTCGGGGGGGGTTGGAGGAGTCAGGGGTCGGGTGGCGGGTTTTGGGACATAGTCTCGGGGGGGGTTGGAGGAGTCAGGGGTCGGGTGGCGGGTTTTGGGACATAGTCTCGGGGGTGGTCGGAGGTCAGGTGGATGGTTTGGGACATAGTCTCGGGGGGGTCGGTGGTCCGGTGCCGGTTTGGAGACATAGTCTCGGGGTGGGTCTGGGGTCGGGTGGCGGGTTTAGGGACATAATCTCGGGGGGGGTCGTTGGTGTCGGGATCGGGTGGCGGGTTTGGGGTCATAGTCTCGGGGGGGTCGGGGGGGGTCGGTGTTCGGGTGGCGGGTTTGGGGAAACAGTCTCGGTGGGGCGGGAGTTGGGTGGCGGGTTTGGGTACATAGTCTCGGGGGGGTCGGGGGTGGTCGGGGGTCGAGAGGCGCGTTTGCGGACATAGTCTCGGGGAAAGGTTGGGGGGCTCGGTGGTCGGGTGGTGGGTTTAGGGACAGTCTCGGGGTGTCGGGGTCGGTCGGTTTCGGGTGTCGGGTTTGGGGACATAGTCTCGGGGGGGTCAGGGGTAGGGTGTCGGGTTTGGGGACATAGTCTCGGGGGGGTCAGGGGTAGGGTGTCGGGTTTGGGGACATAGTCTCGGGGGGGTCAGGGGTAGGGTGTCGGGTTTGGGGACATAGTCTCGGGGTGGGTCTTGGGTCGGGGTGTCGGGTTTGGGGACATAGTTTCGGGGGGGTCGGGCTTCGGATGGCGGGTTTGGGGACATAGTCTCGGGGGGTCGGGGGGGTCGGGTGGCGGATTTGGGGACATAATCTCGGGGGGGTCAGGGGGGTCGGAGGTCGGGGTGGCGGGTTTTAGGACATAGTCTCGGGTGTTTCAGCGTCGTGTGGCGGGTTTGGGGGACATAATCTCGGGGGGGGTCGGTGGTGTCGGGGGTCGGGGTGGCAGGTTTGGGGACACAGTCTCGGGGGGTTAGGGGGTCGGGTGGTGAGTTAGTGACATAGTTTCAGGGGGGTCGGGCTTCGGATGGCGGGTTTGAGGACATAGTCTCGTGGGTGTCGGGGGGGTCGGGGGTCGGGTGGCGGGTTTGGGGACATCGTCTCGGGGGGGATCGGGAGTCGGGGTGGCGGGTTTGGGGACATAGTCTCGGGGTGGGTTGGGGGTCGGGTGGCGGGTTTGGGGACATAGTCGCAGGGGGGTCGGGGGGGTCAGGTGTCGGGTGGCGTGTTAGGGGAAACAGTCTCGGGGGGGTCGGAAGTCAGGTGGCGGGTTTGGGGACATTGTCTCAGGGGGGATTGGGGGGGTCGGGGGTCGGGCGGCGGGTTTGGGGTCATAGTCTCGGGGTGGGTCGGGGGTCAGGTGGCGGGTTTGGGGACATCTTCTCGGGGGTGTCGGGGTGGCGGGTTTGGGGACATAGTCTCGGGGGGTTTCGGGTGGCGGGTTTGGGGACATCTTCTCGGGGGTGTCGGGTGGCGGGTTTGGGGACATAGTCTCGGGGTGGGTCGGGGGTCAGGTGGCGGGTTTGGGGACATATTCTCGGGGGTGTCAGGGGGGTCGGGTGGCGGGTTTGGGGACATAGTATCGGGGGTGGGTTGGGGGGTTCAGGGGTCGGGGTGGCGGGTTTGGGGACATAGTCTCTGGGGTGTCAGGTGGGTCGGGGGGTCGGGTGGCGGGTTTGGGGACATAGTCACGGGAAGGTCGGGGGTCGGGTGGCGGGTTTCGGGACATAGTCTTGGGGGGGTCGGTGGTTGGGTGGTGGGTTTGGGGACATAGTCTCGGGGGAGTCGGCGGGGGTCGGGCGTCGGGAGGCTAGTTTGCGGACACAGTCTCGGGGAAGGGTCGGGGGGCTTGGTAGTCGGGTGGCAGGTTTAGGGACAAAGATTCTGGAGGGTCGGGTGTGGGGTGGCAGGTTTGGGGACATAGTCTCGGGGGGGGTCGGGGTTCGGGTGGCGTCTTTGGGGCCATAGTCTCGGGGGGTCGGGGGTTCGGGGGTCGGGAGGCGGGTTTGCGGACATAGTCTCGGGGGGGTCGGGGGTTGGGTGGCGGGTTTAGTGACATAGTCAGGGGGGGGTCGGGGGGGGTCAGGTGTCAGGTGGCGGGTTTGGGGACATAGTCTCGGGGGGATCGGGGTGTCGGATGGCGGGTATGGGGACATAGTCTCGGGGGGGTCGGGGGTTGGGTGGCGGGTTTGTGGACAGTCTCGGGGGGTCAGGGGTTGGGTGGCGGGTTTGGGGACATACTCTCGGAGGGGTCGGGGTTCGGAATTGGGGACATAGTCTCAGGGGGGGTCGGCGGGGTCAGGTGGCGGGTTTGCGGACATAGTCTCGGAGGGGCAGGGGGTACGGGGGTCGGGTGTCGGGTTTGGGGATGTAGTCTCGGGGGGCTTCGGTGGGGTCGGTGGTCGGGTGGCGGGTTTAGTGACATAGTCTCAGGGGGGTCGGGGTGTTCAGACTTCAGATGGTGGGTTTGGGGAGATAGTCTCGTGGGTGTTGGGGGGGTCAGGGGTCAGGTGGCGGGTTTGGGGACATTGTCTCGGGGCGGGTCTAGGGGGTCGGTGGTCGGGTGGCGGGTTTAGGGACATAGTCTCGGGGGGGTCGGGGGTGTCGGGGGTCGGGTGGTGGGTTTAGGGACACAGTCTCTTGGGAGAGGTGGGGGTGGGTCGGGGGTCAGCTGGCGGGTTTGGGGACATAGTCTCGGGGTGGGTCGGGGGTCGGGTGGCGGGTTTGGGGACATAGTCTCGGGGTGGGTCGGGGGTCGGGTGGCGGGTTTGGGGACATAGTCTCGGGGGGGGTCGGGTGGCAGCTTTGGGGACATAGTCTCGGGGTGGGTCGGGGGTCGGGTGGCGGGTTTGGGGACATAGTCTCGGGGTTGTTGGGTGTTTCGGGGGTTGGGTGGCGGGTTTGGGGACATAGTCTCGAGTGGGTCGGGGGTCGGGTGGCGGGTTTGGGGAAATAGTCTCGGGGGGTTCGGGTGGCGGGATTGGGACATAGTCTCGGGGGGTGTCGGGGGTCGGTTGGCATGTTTGGGGACAGAGCCTCTTGGGGGGGTCGGCGGGGTCAGGTGGCGGGTTTGCAGACATAGTCTTGGAGGGGCAGGGGTACGGGGGTCGGGGTGTCGGGTTTGGGGATGTAGTCTCGGGGGGGTTCGGTGGGGTCGGTGGTCGGGTGGTGGGTTTAGTGACATAGTCTCGGGGGGGTCGGGGTGTTCGGACTTCAGATGGCGGGTTTGGGGACATAGTCTCGTGCGTGTCGGGGGGGTCAGGGGTCAGGTGGCGGGTTTGGGGACATGGTCTCGGGGGTGGTCGGGGTTCAGATGGCGGATTTGGGGACATAGTCTCGGGGGGGTCGGGGTGTCGGGGGTCGGGTGGCGTGTTTGGGGTCATAGTCTCGGGTGGGTCTGGTGTCGGGTGGCGGGTTTGGGGACATAATCTCAGGGGGGGGTCGGTGGGGTCGGGGGTCGGGTAGCAGGTTTGCGGACATAGTCTCGGGGTGGGTTCGGGTGGCGGGTTTGGGGACATATTCTCGGGCGGAGTCGGGGGGGTCGGGTGGCGGGTTTGGGGACATAGTATCGGGGGTGGGTTGGGGGGTTCGGGGGTCGGGTGGCGGGTTTGGGGACATAGTCACGGGAAGGTCGGTGTGGTCGGGGGTCGGGTGGCGGGTTTCGGGACATAGTCTTGGGGGGGTCGGTGGTTGGGTGGCGGGTTTTAGGACATAGTCTCAGGGGGGGGTCGGGCGTCGGGTGGCGGGTTTGGGGTAACAGTCTCGAGGGGGGTCGGGGGTCGGGTGGCGGGTTTGGGGACAAAGTCTCTGGGGAGGTCAGGAGTCGGTTGGCGAGTTTGTGGACATATTCTCGGGGGGCACCGCCGGGGTCGGGGGTCGGGTGGCGGGTTTGGGGACATAGTCTCGGGGGGGTCGGGGTTCGGGTTTGGGGACATAGTCTCGGGGGGGGTCGGTGGTTGGGTGGTGGGTTTGGGGACATAGTCTCGGGTGGTTCGGGGGGGTCGGGTTTCGGGTGGCGGGTTTGGGGACATAGTCTTGCTGGGGTCGGGGGTCGGGTGGCGTATTTGGGGACATAGTCTCGGGGGGGTCGGGGGTCGGGTGGCGGGTTTTAGGACATAGTCTCGGAGGGGTCAGGCGTCGGGTGGCGGGTTTGTGGACATAGTCTCGGGGGGGTCAGAGGTCGGGTGGGGGGTTTAGTGACATAGTCACGGGGGGGGTCGGGGGCTCGGGCTTCGGGTGGCGGGTTTGGGGACATAGTCTCGTGGGTGTCGGTGGGGTCGGGGGTCGGGTGTTGTGTTTGGGGACATAGTCTCGGGGTGGGTTGGGGGTCGGGTGGCGGGTTTGGGGACATAGTCACGATGGGGATCGGGGTGTCGGATGGCGGGTATGGGGACATAGTCTCAGGGGGGTCGTGGGTCGGGTGGCGGGTTTGGGGACATAGTCTCGGGAAGGTCGGTGTGGTCGGGGGTCAGGTGGCGGGTTTCGGGACACAGTCCTGGGGGGGTCAGTGGTCGGGTGGCGGGTTTGGGGACATATTCTCGGGGGGTCGGGGCGGTTGGAGGTCGTGAGGCTCATTTGCAGACATAGTCTCGGGGAAGGGTCGGGGGGCTCGGAAGTCGGGGTGGCGGGTTTAGGGGCATAGTTTCGGGGGATCGGGGGGTTCGGAAATCGGGTGGCAGGTTTGTGGACATAGTCTCGGGGTGGGTCGGGTGTCGGGTGGCGGGTTTGGGGACATAGTCTCGGGGGAGTCGGGGGGGGTCTAGGGTCGGGAGGCTCGTTTGCAGACACAGTCTCGGGGAAGGGTCGGGGGGCTCGGTAGTCGGGTGGCAGGTTTAGGGACATAGATTCGGGAGGGTCGGGGGAGTCGGGTGTGGGGTGGCGGGTTTGGGGATATAGTCTCGGGGGGGTCGGGGGGTCGGGTGGCTGGTTTGGGGACATAGTCTCGGGTGGTTCTGGGGGGGTCGGGTGTCGGGTGGTGGGTTTGGGGACATAGTCTCGTCGGGTCGGGGGTTCGGGGGTCGGGAGGCGGGTTTGCGGACGTAGTCTCGGGGTGGGTCTTGGGGGTTGGTGGTCGGGTGGCGGGTTTAGGGACATAGTCGCGGGGGGGTCGGGGGGGTCGGGGGGGGTCGGGGGGGTCGGGGGTCGGGTGGTGGGTTTGGGGACATAGTCTTGGGGTGGGTCGGGGGTCGGGTGGCGGGTTTGGGGACATAGTCTTGGGGTGGGTCGGGGGTCGGGTGGCGGGTTTGGGGACATAGTCTCTTGGGTGTCGGGGTGGGTCGAGGGTCAGGTGGCGGGTTTGGGGACATAGTCTCGCATTTGTTCGGGGGTCGGGGTGGCGTGTTTGAGGACATAGTCTCGGGGGGGTCGGGGGGTTCAGGGGTCGGGTGGCGAGTTTGGGGACATAGTCTCGTGGGTGTCGGGGGGGGTCGGGTGGCGAGTTTGGGGACATAGTCTCGGGATGGGTCGGGGGTCAAGTGGCGGGTTTGGGGACATAGTCTCGTTGGGGGGTCGGGGGTTGGGTGGCGTTTGGGGACATAGTCTCGGGGGGGGTCGGGGGGCTCGGGGGTCGGGTGCGGGTTTGGGGACATAGTCTCGGTGGGTTTCGGGGGGGTCAGTGGTTGGGCGGCGGGTTTAGGGACAGAGTCTCGTTAGGGGGTCTGGGGTCGGGTGGCGGGTTTGGGGACATAGTCTCGGGGGGGTCGGGGCGGTCGGGCTTCGTGTGTCGGGTTTGGGGACACAGTCTCGGGGGGGTCGGGTGGTGGGTTTGGGGTCATAGTCTCGGGTGGGGCTGGTGTCGGGTTTGGGGACATAATCTCGGGGGGCGGTCGGTGGGGTCGGGTGTCGGGTAGCAGGTTTGCGGACATTGTCTCGGGGGGTCGGGGTTCAGGTGGCGGGTTTGGGGACATAGTCTCGGGGGGTCGAGGTTCAGGTGGCGGGTTTGGGGAAACAGTCTCGGGGGGTGTCAGGAATCGGGTAGCAGGTTTGGGGACATAGTCTCGGGGTGGATCGGGGTTCGGGTGGCGGGTTTGGGGACATAGTCTCGGGGGGTCGGGGTTCAGGTGGGGGTTTGGGGAAACAGTCTCGGGGGGTGTCAGGAGTCGGGTGGCAGGTTTGGGGATATATTCTCGAGGGGGATCGGGGGGGTTGGGTGTCGGGTGGCGGGTGTAGTGACATAGTCTCGGTGGGGTCGGTTTTCGGATGGCGGGTTTGGGGACATAGTCTCGTTGGTGTCGGGGGGTCGGGTGTCGGGTGGCAGGTTTGGGGACATAGTCTCGGGGGGGACGGGTGGCAGGTTTGGGGACTTAGTCTCGGGGTGGGTCGGGGGTCGGGTGGCGGGTTTAGGGACATAGTCTCGGGGGGGTCGGTGGGTTCGGGGGTCGGGTGGCGGGTTTGGGGACATAGTCTCGGGGTGGGTCATGGGTCAGCTTTCGGGATTGGGGACATAGTCTCGGGGGTGGAGTGGCGGATTTGGGGACATAGTCTCGGATGGGTCGGGGGTCGGTGGCGGGTTTGGGGTCATAGTCTCGGGGTGGGTCTGGGGTCGGGTGGCGGGTTTGGGGACATAATCTCGGGGGGGGGGTCGGTGGGGTCGGGGATCGGGTGGCAGGTTTGGGGACATAGTCTCGGGGTGGGTCGGGGGTCAGGTGGCGGGTTTGGGGAAACAGTCTCGGGGAATATCGGGGGGTCAGGGGTCGGGTTGCGTGTTTAGGGACATAGTCTCGGGGGGGTGTCGGTTGGTCAGGGAGTCGGGTGAAGGGTTTGGGGACATAGTCTCGGGGGGGTCGCGTGGTCGGGTTTCGGTTGTCGGGTTTGAGGACATAGTCTTGGTGGGGTTGGGGGTCGTGTGGCGTGTTTGGGGACAAAGTCTCGGGGTGTCGGGGGTTCGGGGGTCAGGAGGCGGGTTTGGGGACATAGTCTCGGGGTGGTTCGGGGGTCGGGTGCGGGTTTGGGGACATTGTCTCGGGGGGGGTCGGTGGTGTCGGGCGTCGGGTGGCAGGTTTCGGGACATAGTCTCGGGGTGGGTCGGGGGTCGGGTGGCGTGTTTGGGGACATAGTCTCGGGTGGGTTGGGAGTTCAGCGGTCGGGTGGCGGGTTTGGGGAAACAGTCTCGTGGGGTATCGGGAGTCGGTGGCGGGTTTGGGGACTATTCTTGGGAGGGATCGTGGGTGTCGGGTGGCGGGTTTGGGGACATAGTCTCGGGTGGGTCGGTTGGTCGGGTGGTCGGGAGGCAGGTTTGGGGAAATAGTCTCGGGGGGTCGGGGGTTCAGCGGTCGGGTGGCGGGTTTGGGGAAACAGTCTTGGGGGTGTCGGGAGTCGGGTGGCGGGTTTGGGGACTATTCTTGGGAGAGATCGTGGGGGTCGGGTGGCGGGTTTGGGGACATAGTCTCGGGTGGGTCGGTTGGTCGGGTGGTCGGGAGGCAGGTTTGGGGAAATAGTCTCGGGGGGGTCGGGAGGGTCTGCGTTCGGGTGTCGGGTTTAGGGACATAGTCTCGGGGGGGTCGGGGGTGTCGGGGGGCGGGTTTGGGGACATAGTCTCGGGGGGTTCGGGTGTTGGGTGGCGGGTTTGGGGTCATAGTCTTGGGGGGGTCGGGGGTCGGGTGGTGTGTTTGGGGACATAGTCTCAATGGGGTCGGGGGTGTCGGGGGTCGGGAGGCGGGTTTGCGGACATAGTCTCGGGGGGGTCGGGGGTCGGGTGGCGGGTTTGGGGACATAGTCTCTTGGGTGTCGGGGTGGGTCGAGGGTCAGGTGGCGGGTTTGGGGACATAGTCTCGCATTTGTTCGGGGGTCGGGTGGCGTGTTTGAGGACATAGTCTCGGGGGGGTCGGGGGGTTCAGGGGTCGGGTGGCGAGTTTGGGGACATAGTCTCGTGGGTGTCGGGGGGGTCGGGGGTCGGGTGGCGAGTTTGGGGACATAGTCTCGGGGTGGGTCGGGGGTCAAGTGGCGGGTTTGGGGACATAGTCTCGTTGGGGGGTCGGGGGTTGGGTGGCGTTTGGGGACAGTCTCGGGGGGGGTCGGGGGCTCGGGGGTCGGGTGCGGGTTTGGGGACATAGTCTCGGTGGGTTTCGGGGGGGGTCAGTGGTTGGGCGGCGGGTTTAGGGACAGAGTCTCGTTAGGGGGTCGGGGATCAGGTGGCGGGTTTGGGGAAACAGTCTCGGGGGGTGTCAGGAATCGGGTAGCAGGTTTGGGGACATAGTCTCGGGGTGGATCGGGGTTCGGGTGGCGGGTTTGGGGACATAGTCTCGGGGGGTCGGGGTTCGGGTGACAGGTTTGGGGAAACAGTCTCGGGGGGTGTCAGGAGTCGGGTGGCAGGTTTGGGGATATATTCTCGAGGGGGATCGGGGGGGTTGGGTGTCGGGTGGTGGGTTTGTGGACATAGTCTCGGGGGGGTCGGTTGGTCGGGGTGTCGGGTGGTGGGTTTGGGGACATAGTCTCGGGGGGGGTCGGGGGGTCGGGGTTCATGTTTCGGGTTTGGGGACATAGTCTCGGGGGGGGTCGGTTGGTCGGGGTGTCGGGTGGTGGGTTTGGGGACATAGTCTCGGGGGGGTCGGGGGGTCGGGGTTCGGGTTTCGGGTTTGGGGACATAGTCTCGGGGGTGTCGGGGGATTCGGGTGACTGGTTTTGGGACATAGTCTCGGGGGGGCGGGGGGGGACAGGGGTCGGGTGTCGGGTTTGGGGATATAGTCTCGGGGGGGGTTGGTGGTCAGGTGGCGGGTTTAGTGACATAGTCTCGGGGGGGTCGGTTTTCAGATGGCGGGTTTGGGGACATAGTCTCGTTGGTGTCGGGGGGGGGTCGGGTGTCGGGTGGCAGGTTTGGGGACATAGTCTCTTGGGTGTCAGGGTGGGTCGGGTGTCGGGTGGCAGGTTTGGGGACATAGTCTCGGGGGGGTCGGGTGGCAGGTTTGGGGACATAGTCTCGGGGGGGGACGGGTGGCAGGTTTGGGGACTTAGTCTCGGGGTGGGTCGGGGGTCGGGTGGCGGGTTTAGGGACATAGTCTCGGGGGGGTCGGTGGGTTTGGGGGTCGGGTGGCGGGTTTGGGGACATAGTCTCGGGGTGGGTCATGGGTCAGCTTTCGGGATTGGGGACATAGTCTCGGGGGTGGAGTGGCGGATTTGGGGACATAGTCTCGGATGGGTCGGGGGTCGGTGGCGGGTTTGGGGTCATAGTCTCGGGGTGGGTCTGGGGTCGGGGTGGCGGGTTTGGGGACATAATCTCGGGGGGGGGGTCGGTGGGGTCGGGGATCGGGTGGCAGGTTTGGGGACATAGTCTCGGGGTGGGTCGGGGGTCAGGTGGCGGGTTTGGGGAAACAGTCTCGGGGAATATCGGGGGGTCAGGGGTCGGGTTGCGTGTTTAGGGACATAGTCTCGGGGGGTGTCGGTTGGTCAGGGAGTCGGGTGAAGGGTTTGGGGACATAGTCTCGGGGGGGTCGCGTGGTCGGGTTTCGGTTGTCGGGTTTGAGGACATAGTCTTGGTGGGGTTGGGGGTCGTGTGGCGTGTTTGGGGACAAAGTCTCGGGGTGTCGGGGGTTCGGGGGTCAGGAGGCGGGTTTGGGGACATAGTCTCGGGGTGGTTCGGGGGTCGGGTGCGGGTTTGGGGACATTGTCTCGGGGGGGGTCGGTGGTGTCGGGCGTCGGGTGGCAGGTTTCGGGACATAGTCTCGGGTGGGTTGGGAGTTCAGCGGTCGGGTGGCGGGTTTGGGGAAACAGTCTCGTGGGGTATCGGGAGTCGGGTGGCGGGTTTGGGGACTATTCTTGGGAGGGATCGTGGGGGTCGGGTGGCGGGTTTGGGGACATAGTCTCGGGTGGGTCGGTTGGTCGGGTGGTCGGGAGGCAGGTTTGGGGAAATAGTCTCGGGGGGGTCGGGAGGGTCTGCGTTCAGGTGTCGGGTTTAGGGACATAGTCTCGGGGGGGTCGGGGGTGTCGGGGGGCGGGTTTGGGGACATAGTCTCGGGGGGTTCGGGTGTCGGGTGGCGGGTTTGGGGTCATAGTCTTGAGGGGGTCGGGGGTCGGGTGGTGTGTTTGGGGACATAGTCTCAATGGGGTCGGGGGTGTCGGGGGTCGGGAGGCGGGTTTGCGGACATAGTCTCGGGGGGGTCGGGGTTCGGGTGGCGGGTTTAGGGACATAGTCTCTTAGGTGTCGGGGTGGTCGGGTGTCGGCTGGCGGGTTTGGGGACATAGTCTCGGGGTGGGTGGGGGTCGGGGTGGCGGGTTTGGGGACATAGTCTCGGGGTGGGTCGGGTGGCAGGTTTGGGGACATAGTCTCGGGGTGGGTCAGGGATCGGGTGGCGGGTTTGGGCACATAGTCTCGGGGGGGTCAGGTGGCGGGTTTGGGACATAGTCACGGGGGGGGTCGGGGGTCGGGTTTGAGGACAGCGTCTCTTTGGGGGGTCGGCGGGGTCAGGTGACGGGTTTGCGGACATAGTCTCGGAGGGGCGGGGGGGGACGGGTTCGGGTGTCGGGTTTGGGGATATAGTCTCGGGGGGGTCGGGGGAGTCGGTGGTCTGGTGGCGGGATTAGTGACATGGTCTCGGGGGGGTCGGGGGTGTCGGGCTTTGGATGGCGGATTTGGGGCATAGTCTCGGTGTGTGTCGGGGGGTCGGGGGTCAGGTGGCGGGTTCGGGGACAGATTCTTGGGGTGGGTCGGGGGTCAGGTGGCGGGATTGGGGACATAGTCTCAGGGGGGGTCGGGTGGCGGGTTTGGGGACATAGTCTCGGGGGTGGTCGGGGGTCGGGTGGCGGGTTTGGGGACATAGTCTCGGGGGGGGTCGGGGGGGTTTTGGGGTCATAGTCTCGGGGGTGGTCGGGGGTCGGGTGGCGGGTTTGGGGACATAGTCTCGGGGGGTTCGGTTGGTCGTGGTGTCGGGTGGCGGGTTTGGGGACATAGTCTCGGGGGTGATCAGGGGTCGGGTGGCAATTTGGGGACATAGTCTCGGTGGGATCGGTTGGTCGGGTGGCGGGTTTGGGGTCATAGTCTCGGGGTGGGTCTGGGGTCGGGTGGCGGGTTTGGGGACATAGTCTCGGGGGGTTCAGGGGTGTCGGTGGCGGGTTTGGGGACACAGTCTCGGGTGGTTCGGGGGGGGTCGGGTGTCGGGTGGTGGGTTTGGGGACATAGTCTCAGTGGGGACGGGGGGTCGGGGGGTCGGGAGGCGGGTTTGCGGACATGGTCTCGGGGTGGGTCTAGGGGGTCGATGGTCGGGTGGCGGGTTTAGGGACATAGTCTCGGGGGGGGGTCGGAGGTGTCGGGGGTCGGGTGGCGGGTTTAGGGACATAGTCTCGGGGGGGGGTCGGAGGTGTCGGGGGTCGGGTGGCGGGTTTAGGGACATAGTCTCGGGGGGGGGTCGGAGGTGTCGGGGGTCGGGTGGCGGGTTTAGGGACATAGTCTCGGGGTGGGTCGGGAGTCGGTTGGTGGGTTTGGGGACATAGTCTCGGGGGGGTCGGGGGTTTCGGGGGTTGGGTGGCGGGTTTGGGGACATAGTCTCGAGTGGGTCGGGGGTCGGGTGGCGGGTTTGGGGACATAGTCTCGGGGTGGGGTCGGGGGTCGGGTGGCGGGTTTGTGGACATAGTCTCGGGGGGGGGTCGGGTGTCGCGGGTGTCGGGTGGCGGGTTTGGGGACATAGTCTCGGGGTGGGTCGGGGGTCGGGTGGCGGGTTTGGGGACATAGACTCGGGGGGGTCGGGGGTTTCGGGGGTTGGGTGGCGGGTTTGGGGACATAGTCTCGAGTGGGTCGGGGGTCGGGGTGGCGGGTTTTGGGGACATAGACTCGGGTGGGGTCGGGGGTTTCGGGGGTTGGGTGGCGGGTTTGGGGACATAGTCTCGAGTGGGTCGGGGGTCGGGTGGCGGGTTTGGGGACATAGTCTCGGGGGGGTCGGGGGTCGGGTGGCAGCTTGGGGACAGAGCCTCTTGGGGGGTCGGCGGGGTCAGGTGGCGGGTTTGCGGACATAGTCTCGGAGGGGCAGGGGTACGGGGGGTCGGGTGTCGGGTTTGGGGATGTAGTCTCGGGGGGGTTCGGTGGGGGTCAGTGGTTGGGTGGCGGGTTTAGTGACTTAGTCTCGGGGGGGTCGGGGTGTTCGGACTTCAGATGGCGGGTTTGGGGAACATAGTCTCGTGGGTGTCGGGGGGGTCAGGGGTCAGGTGGCGGGTTTGGGGACATAGTCTCGGGGTGGGTCGGGGGTCAGGTGGCGGGATTGGGGACATAGTCTCGGGGGGGTCGGGGTGTTCGGACTTCAGATGGCGGGTTTGGGGACATAGTCTCGGGGTGGGTCTAGGGGGGTCAGTGGACGGGTGGCGGGTTTAGGGACACAGTCTCGGGGGGGTCAGGGGTGTCAGGGGTCGGGGGTGGCGGGTTTAGGGACACAGTCTCTTGGGAGTCGGGGTGGGTCGGGAGTCGGCTGGCGGGTTTGGCGACATAGTCTCGGGGCGGGTCGGGTGGCGGGTTTGGGCTCATAGTCTCGGGGGGGGTCGGGGTGGCAGCTTTGGGGACATAGTCTCGGGGTGGGTCGGGGGGTCGGGTGGCGGGTTTGGTGACATAGTCTCGGGGGTGTTGGGTGTTTTGGGGGGTTGGGTGGCGGTTTGGGGACATAGTCTCGAGTGGGTCGGGGTGGCGTGTTTGGGGAAATAGTCTCGGGGGGTGTCGGGGTGTTCGGACTTCAGATGGCGGGTTTGGGGACATAGTCTCGTGGGTGTCGGGGGGGTCAGGGGTCAGGTGGCGGGTTTGGGGACATAGTCTCGGGGTGGGTCGGGGGTCAGGTGGCGGGTTTGGGGACATAGTCTCAGGGGTGGTCGGGGTTCGGGTGGCGGATTTGGGGACACAGTCTCGGGGGGATCGGTGTGTCGGGGGTCGGGTGGCGGGTTTGGGGACATAGTCTCGGGGTGGGTCGTGGGTCAGCTTTTGGGATTGGGGACATAGTCTCAGGGGGGGCGGGTGGCGGGTTTGGGGACATAGTCTCTTTGGGGGGCTGGCGGGGTCAGGTGGCGGGTTTGCGGACATAGTCTCGGGGGGGCGGGGGGGACAGGGGTCGGGTGTCGGGTTTGGGGATATAGTCTCGGGGGGGTCGGTTTTCGGGATGGCGGGTTTGGGGACATAGTCTCGTTGGTGTCGGGGGGGTCGGGGGTCAGGTGGCAGGTTTGGGGACATAGTCTCGGGGGGGGTCGGGTGGCAGGTTTGGGGACATAATCTCGGGGGGGTCGGGTGGCAGGTTTGGGGACATAGTCTCGGGGTGGATCGGGGGTCGGGTGGCAGGTTTAGGGACATAGTCTCGGGGGGGTCGGTGGGTTCGGGGGTCGGGTGGCGGGTTTGGGGACATAGTCTCGGGGGGGTCGGGGGTTGGGTGGCGGGTTTGTGGACAGTCTCGGGGGGTCGGGGGTTGGGTGGCGGGTTTGGGGACATAGTCTCGGAGGGGTCGGGGTTCGGAATTGGGGACATAGTCTCAGGGGGTCGGGGGGGTGTCGGGTGGCAGGTTTGGGGATGTAGTCTCGGGGGGCTTCGGTGGGGTCGGTGGTCGGGTGGCGGGTTTAGTGACATAGTCTCAGGGGGGTCGGGGTGTTCAGACTTCAGATGGTGGGTTTGGGGAGATAGTCTCGTGGGTGTTGGGGGGGGTCAGGGGTCAGGTGGCGGGTTTGGGGACATTGTCTCGGGGCGGGGTCTAGGGGGTCGGGGGTCGGGTGGCGGGTTTGGGGACATAGTCTCGGGGGTGTTGGGTGTTTCAGGGGTTGGGTGGCGTGTTTGGGGACATAGTCTCGGGGGGTCGGGGGGTGTCGGGTGGTCGGGGTGGCGGGTTTGGGGAAATAGTCTCGGGGGGTTCGGGTGGCGGGATTGGGACATAGTCTCGGGGGTGTCGGGGGTCGGTTGGCGTGTTTGGGGACAGAGCCTCTTGGGGGGGTCGGCGGGGTCAGGTGGCGGG
Organism: Isurus oxyrinchus; assembly: GCA_026770705.1. Taxonomy (NCBI): domain Eukaryota; kingdom Metazoa; phylum Chordata; class Chondrichthyes; order Lamniformes; family Lamnidae; genus Isurus; species Isurus oxyrinchus. The sequence continues at coordinate 41,498 of JANJGN010001832.1, read as the reverse complement.
TTTGCAGACATAGTCTCGGAGGGGCAGGGGTACGGGGGTCGGGTGTCGGGTTTGGGGATGTAGTCTCGGGGGGGTTCGGTGGGGTCGGTGGTCGGGTGGTGGGTTTAGTGACATAGTCTCGGGGGGGTCGGGGTGTTCGGACTTCAGATGGCGGGTTTGGGGACATAGTCTCGTGCGTGTCGGGGGGGGTCAGGGGTCAGGTGGCGGGTTTGGGGACATGGTCTCGGGGGTGGTCGGGGTTCAGGTGGCGGGTTTGGGGACATAGTCTCAGGGGTGGTCGGGGTTCGGGTGGCAGATTTGGGGACACAGTCTCGGGGGGATCGGTGTGTCGGGGGTCGGGTGGCGGGTTTGGGGTCATAGTCTCGGGGTGGGTCGTGGGTCAGCTTTTGGGATTGGGGACATAGTCTCAGGGGGGGGCGGGTGGCGGGTTTGGGGACATAGTCTCTTTGGGGGGCTGGCGGGGTCAGGTGGCGGGTTTGCGGACATAGTCTCGGGGGGGCGGGGGGACGGGGTTCGGGTGTCGGGTTTGGGGATATAGTCTCGGGGGGGGTCGGTGGTCGGGTGGCGGGTTTAGTGACATAGTCTCGGGGGGGTCGGTTTTCGGATGGCGGGTTTGGGGACATAGTCTCGTTGGTGTCGGGGGGTCGGGGGTCAGGTGGCAGGTTTGGGGACATAGTCTCGGGGGGGTCGGGTGGCAGGTTTGGGGACATAGTCTCGGGGTGGATCGGGGGTCGGGTGGCGGGTTTAGGGACATAGTCTCGGGGGGGTCGGGGGTTGGGTGGCGGGTTTGTGGACAGTCTCGGGGGGTCAGGGGTTGGGTGGCGGGTTTGGGGACATACTCTCGGAGGGGTCGGGGTTCGGAATTGGGGACATAGTCTCAGGGGGGTCGGGGGGTGTCGGGTGGCAGGTTTGGGGATGTAGTCTCGGGGGGCTTCGGTGGGGTCGGTGGTCGGGTGGCGGGTTTGCTGACATAGTCTCGGAGGGGCAGGGGGTACGGGGGTCGGGTGGCGGGTTTAGTGACATAGTCTCAGGGGGGTCGGGGTGTTCAGACTTCAGATGGTGGGTTTGGGGAGATAGTCTCGTGGGTGTTGGGGGGGTCAGGGGTCAGGTGGCGGGTTTGGGGACATTGTCTCGGGGCGGGTCTAGGGGGTCGGGGGGTCGGGTGGCGGGTTTGGGGACATAGTCTCGGGGGTGTTGGGTGTTTCGGGGGTTGGGTGGCGTGTTTGGGGACATAGTCTCGAGTGGGTCGGTGGTCGGGTGGCGGGTTTGGGGAAATAGTCTCGGGGGGTTCGGGTGGCGGGATTGGGACATAGTCTCGGGGGTGTCGGGGGTCGGTTGGCGTGTTTGGGGACAGAGCCTCTTGGGGGGGTCGGCGGGGTCAGGTGGCGGGTTTGCAGACATAGTCTCGGAGGGGCAGGGGTACGGGGGTCGGGTGTCGGGTTTGGGGATGTAGTCTCGGGGGGGTTCGGTGGGGTCGGTGGTCGGGTGGCGGGTTTAGTGACATAGTCTCGGGGGGGGTCGGGGTGTTCGGACTTCAGATGGCGGGTTTGGGGACATAGTCTCGTGCGTGTCGGGGGGGTCAGGGGTCAGGTGGCGGGTTTGGGGACATGGTCTCGGGGGTGGTCGGGGTTCAGGTGGCGGGTTTGGGGACATAGTCTCGGGGGGGTCGGGGTGTCGGGTGTCGGGGTGGCGTGTTTGGGGTCATAGTCTCGGGTGGGTCTGGTGTCGGGTGGCGGGTTTGGGGACATAATCTCAGGGGGGGGTCGGAGGGGTCGGGGGTCGGGTAGCAGGTTTGCGGACAAAGTCTCGGGGTGGGTCGGGGTTCGGGTGGCGGGTTTGGGGACATAGTCTCGGGGGGTCGGGGTTCAGGTGGCGGGTTTGGGGAAACAGTCTCGGGGGTGTCGGGTGTTGGGTGGCGGGTTTGGGGATATATTCTCTAGGGGGATCGGGGGGGTCGGGTGTCGGGTGGCGGGTTTGTGGACATAGTCTCGGGGGGGTCGGTTGGTCGGGGGTTTGGGTGTTGGGTTTGGGGACATAGTCTCGGGGGGGTCGGGGGGTCGGGGTTCGGGTTTCGGGTTTGGGGACATAGTCTCGGGGGGGGTCGGGGGGTCGGGGTTCGGGTGACGGGTTTGGGGGAAACAGTCTCGGGGGGTGTCGGGGGTTTCGGGGTGGCGGATTTGGGACATAGTCTCGGGTGGTTCGGAGGGGTCGGCTGTCGGGTGGTGGGTTTGGGGACATAGGCTCGGGCGGTTGGGGGTTCGGGGGTCGGGAGGCTGATTTGCGGACATAGTCTCGGGGTGGGTCTTGGGGGTCAGGTGGTGGGTTTGTGACATCTTCTCGGGGGTGTCTGGTGGGTCGGGGTGGCGGGTTTGGGGACATAGTCTCGGGGGGTTTCGGGTGGAAGGTTTGGGGACATAGTCTCGGGGTGGGTCGGGGGGTCAGGTGGCGGGATTGGGGACAGATTCTCGGGGGGGTCGGGGGATTCGGGGTGGCGGTTTTGGGGACATAGTCTCGGGGGTGAGTCGGGGGGTTCGGGGGTGGGTGGCGGGTTTGTGGACATAGTCTTGGGGGTTTCAGGGGGGTCGGGGGTCGGGTGGCGGGTTTGGGGACATAGTCGCAGGGGGGTCGGGGGGTTCAGGGGTCGGGTGTCGTGTTTGCGGATACAGTCTCGGGGGGGTCGGAAGTCAGGTGGCGGGTTTGGGGACATAGTCTCGGGGGGGATCGGGGGGGTCGGGGGTCGGGCGGCGGGTTTGGGGACATAGTCTCGGGGTGGGTCGTGGGTCAGGTGGCGGGTTTGGGGACATCTTCTCGGGGGTGTCGGGGGGGGGTCGGGTGGCGGGTTTGGGGACATAGTCTCAGGGGGGGTTCGGGTGGCGGGTTTGGGGACATAGTCTCGGGGTGGGTCGGGGGTCAGGTGGCGGGTTTGGAGACATATTCTCGGGGGGAGTCGGGGGGGTCGGGTGGCGGGTTTGGGGACATAGTATCGGGGGTGGGTTGGGGGGTTCGGGGGTCGGGTGGCGGGTTTGGGGACATAGTCACGGGAAGGTCGGTGTGGTCGGGGGTCGGGTGGCGGGTTTGGGGACATAGACTCGGGGTGTGGCGGGGGTCAGGTGGTGGGTTTGAAGACATAGTCTCGGGGTGGGTCGGAGGTCGGGTGGCGGGTTTGCGGACAGAGTCTCTTTGGGGGGTCGGCCAAGTCGGGTGGCGGGTTTGCGGACATAGTCTCGGGGGAGTGGGGGGGCGGGGGTCGGGTGTCAGGTTTGGGGACATAGTCTCAGGGGGGGTCAGGGGGGTCGGTGGTCGGTTGGCGGGTTTAGTGACATAGTCACGGGGGGGTCGGGTGTATCGGGCTTCGGGTGGTGGGTTTGGGGACATAGTCTCAAGGGTGTCGGGGGGGTCGGGGGTCGGGTGGCGGGTTTGGGGTCATAGTCTCGGGGTGGCTCGGGGGTCAGGTGGTGGGTTTGGGGACATAGTCTCGGGGGGGTTGGGGAGGTCGGATGGCGGGTTTGGGAAGATAGTCTCGGGGGGGTCGGGTAAGTTGGGGGGACGGGGGTCGGGTGGCGGGTTTGGGGACATAGTCTCGTTGGGGGGTCAGGGGTCGGGTGGCGGGTTTGGGGACGTAGTCTCGGGGGTGTCGGGGGTCAGGTGGCAGGTTTGGGGACATAGTCTCGGTGGGTTTCGGGGGGGTCGGTGGTCGGGCGGCGGGTTTAGGGACAGAGTCTCGTGGGGGGGGGCCGGGGGGTGTCGGGGGTCGGGTGGCGGGTTTGGGGACATAGTCTCGGTGGGTTTCGGGGGGGTCGGTGGTCGGGCGGCGGGTTTAGGGACAGAGTCTCATGGGTGGGTCGGGGGTGTCGGGGGTCGGGTGGCGGGTTTGGGGACATAATCTCAGGGGGGGGTTGGTGGGGTCGGGGGTCGGGTAGCAGGTTTGCGGACATAGTCTCGGGGTGGGTAGGGGTTCGGGTAGCGGGTTTGGGGACATATTCTCGGGGGGTCGGGGTTCAGGTGGCAGGTTTGGGGAAACAGTCTCGGGGGGTGTCGGGAGTCGGGTGGTGGGTTTGGGGATATATTCTCGGGGGGGTCGGTTGGTCGGGGGTGTCGGGTGGTGGGTTTGGGGACATAGTCTCGGGGGGGTCAGGGTTCGGGTTTCGGGTTTGGGGACATAGTCTCGGGGGGGTCGGTTGGTCGGGGGTTCGGGTGACTGGTTTTGGGACATAGTCTCGGGTGGTTCGGAGGGGTCGGCTGTCGGGTGGTGGGTTTGGGGACATAGTCTTAGGGGGTTTGAGGGTCGGGGTGGCGTGTTTGGGGACATAGGCTCGGGGGGTTGGGTGTTCGGGGGTCAGGAGGCTGGTTTCCGGACATAGTCTCGGGGTGGTTCGGGGGGTCGGGTGGCGGGTTTAGGGACATAGTCTCGGGGGGGTTCGGGGGTCGGGTGGCGGGTTTGGGGACATAGTCTTGGGGTGGGTCGTGGGTCAGCTTTCGGGATTGGGGACATAGTCTCAGGGGGGTCGGGTGGCGGGTTTGGGGACATAGTCTCTTTGGGGGGTTGGCGGGGTCAGGTGGCGGGTTTGCGGACATAGTCTCGGGGGGGCGGGGGGGGGGGGGGGTCAGGTGTCGGGTTTGGGGATATAGTCTCGGGGGGGGTTCGGTTTTCGGATGGCGGGTTTAGTGACATAGTCTCGGGGGTTCGGTTTTCGGATGGCGGGTTTGGGGACATAGTCTCGTTGGTGTCGGGGGTCGGGTGGCAGGTTTGGGGACATAGTCTCGGGGTGGGTCGGGGGTCGGGTTTAGGGACATAGTCTCGGGGGGCTCCGTGGGTTCGGGGGGTCGGGTGGCGGGTTTGGGGACATAGTCTCGGGGTGGGTCGTGGGTCAGCTTTCGGGATTGGGGACATAGTTCCAGGGGGGTCGGGTGGGGGGTTTGGGGACATAGTCTCGGGGGTGGTCGGGTGTGAAGTGGCGGATTTGGGGATATAGTCTCGGGGGGGTCGGGGGTGTTCGGACTTCAGATGGCGGGTTTGGGGACAAAGTCTCGGGGGGGGTCGGGGGTGTCAGGGGTCGGGTGGCGGGTTTAGGGACACAGTCTCTTGGGAGTCGGGGTGGGTCGGGGGTCGGCTGGCGGGTTTGGGGACATAGTCTCGGGGTGGGTCGGGTGGCGGGTTTGGGGACATAGTCTCGGGGCGGGTCGGGGGGTCGGGTGGCGGGTTTGGTGACATAGTCTCGGGGGTGTTGGGTGTTTCGGGGGTTGGGTGGCGGGTTTGGGGACATAGTCTCGGGGTGGGTCGGGGGTCGGGTGGCGGGTTTGGGGACATAGTCTCGAGTGGGTCGGGTGGCGTGCTTGGGGAAATAGTCTCGGGGGTGTCGGGGTCGGGTGGCGGGTTTGGGGACATAGTCTCGGGGGTGTTGGGTGTTTCGGGGGTTGGGTGGCGGGTTTGGGGACATAGTCTTGATTGGGTCGGGTGGCGTGCTTGGGGAAATAGTCTCAGGGCGTTCGGGGTGGCGGGTTTGGGACATAGTCTCGGGGGTGTTGGGGTCGGGGTGGCGTGTTTGGAGACATAGTCTCGGGGTGGGTCGGGTGGCAGGTTTGGGGACATAGTCTCGGGGTGGGTCGGGTGGCGGGTTTGGGGACATAGTCTCGGCGGGGTCAGGTGGCAGGTTTGCGGACCTGGTCTCGGAGGGGCAGGGGTACGGGGGTCGGGTGTCGGGTTTGGGGATGTAGTCTCAGGGGGGTTCGGTGGGGTCGGTGGCCGGGGTGGCGGGTTTAGTGACATAGTCTCGGGGGGGTCGGGGTGTTCGGACTTCAGATGGCGGGTTTGGGGACATAGTCTCGTGGGTGTCGGGGGGGGTCAGGGGTCAGGTGGCGGGTTTGGGGACATAGTCTCGGGGTGGGTCGGGGGTCAGGTGGCACGTTTGGGGACATAGTCTCAGGGGGGTTGTGGGGGTCGGGTGGCGGGTTTGGGGACATAGTCTCGGGGGTGTTCGGTGTTCGGGTGGCGGATTTGGGGACACAGTCTCGGAGGGATCGGTGGTGTCGGGGGTCGGGTGGCGGGTTTGGGGTCATAGTCTCGGGGTGGGTCGTGGGTCAGCTTTTGGGATTGGGGACATAGTCTCAAGGGGGTCGGGTGGCGGGTTTGGGGACATAGTCTCTTTGGGGGGTTGGCGGGGTCAGGTGGCGGGTTTGCGGACATAGTCTCGGGGGGTGGGGGGACGGGGGTCGGGTGTCGGGTTTGGGGATATAGTCTCGGGGGGGGTCGGTGGTCGGGTGGCGGGTTTAGTGACATAGTCTTGGGGGGGTCGGTTTTCGGATGGCGGGTTTGGGGACATAGTCTCGTTGGTGTCGGGGGGTCGGGGGTCGGGTGGCAGGTTTGGGGACATAGTCTCGGGGGGGTCGGGTGGCAGGTTTGGGGACATAGTCTGGGGGGGGGTCGGGGGTCGGTGGCGGGTTTGGGGTCATAGTCTCGGGGTGGGTCTGGGGTCGGGTGGCGGGTTTGGGGACATAGTCTCAGGGGTGGTCGGGTGTGGAGTGGCGGATTTGGGGACATAGTCTCGGGGGGGGTCGGGGGTCGGTGGCGGGTTTGGGGTCATAGTCTCGGGGTGGGTCTGGGGTCGGGTGGCGGGTTTGGGGACAAAGTCTCGGGGTGTCGGGTGTTCGGGGGTCAGGAGGCGGGTTTGCGGACATAGTCTCGGGGTGGGTCTTGGGTGTCGGTGGTCGGGTGGCGGGTTTAGGGACATAGTCTCGGGGTGGCTCGGGGGTCAGGTGGTGGGTTTGGGGACATAGTCTCGGGGGGGTTGGGGAGGTCGGATTGCGGGTTTGGGAACATAGTCTCGGGTGGGTCGGGTAAGTTGGGGGGGACAGGGTTCGGGTGGCGGGTTTGGGGACATAGTCTCGTTGGGGGGTCAGGGGTCGGTGGCGGGTTTGGGGTCATAGTCTCGGGGGTGTCGGGGTCGGGTGGCGTGTTTGGGGACATAGTCTCAGGGGGGTTGTGGGGGTCGGGTGGCGGGTTTGGGGACATAGTCTCGGGGGTGTTCGTGGTTCGGGTGGCGGATTTGGGGACACAGTCTCGGGGGGATCGGTGTGTCGGGGGTCGGGTGGCGGGTTTGGGGTCATAGTCTCGGGGTGGGTCGTGGGTCAGCTTTTGGGATTGGGGACATAGTCTCAAGGGGCTCGGGTGGCGGGTTTGGGGACATAGTCTCTTTGGGGGGTTGGCGGGGTCAGGTAGCGGGTTTGCGGACATAGTCTCGGGGGGTGGGGGGACGGGGGTCGGGTGTCGGGTTTGGGGATATAGTCTCGGGGGGGGTCGGTGGTCGGGTGGCGGGTTTAGTGACATAGTCTTGGGGGGGTCGGTTTTCGGATGGCGGGTTTGGGGACATAGTCTCGTTGGTGTCGGGGGGTCGGGGGTCGGGTGGCAGGTTTGGGGACATAGTCTCGGGGGGGTCGGGTGGCAGGTTTGGGGACATAGTCTCGTGGTGGGTCGGGGGTCGGGTGCCGGGTTTAGGGACATAGTCTCGGGGGGGTCGGTGGGTTCGGGGGTCGGGTGGCGGGTTTGGGGACATAGTCTCAGGGTGGGTCGTGGGTCAGCTTTCGGGATTGGGGACATAGTCTCAGGGGGGGTCGGGTGGCGGATTTGGGGACATAGTCTCGGGGGGGGTCGGGGGTCGGTGGCGGGTTTGGGGTCATAGTCTCGGGGTGGGTCTGGGGTCGGGTGGCGGGTTTGGGGACAAAGTCTCGGGGTGTCGGGTGTTCGGGGGTCAGGAGGCGGGTTTGCGGACATAGTCTCAGGGGGGTCGGTGGTCGGGTGGCGGGTTTAGTGACATAGTCTCGGGGGTTCGGTTTTCAGATGGCGGGTTTAGGGACATAGTCTCGGGGTGGCTCGGGGGTCAGTTGGTGGGTTTGGGGACATAGTCTCGGGTGGGTCGGGTAAGTTGGGGGGGACGGGGTTCGGGTGGCGGATTTGGGGACATAGTCTCGTTGGGGGGTCAGGGGTCGGTGGCGGGTTTGGGGTCATAGTCTCGGGGTGGGTCGGGGGTCATGTGGCGTGTTTGGGGACATAGTCTCGGTGGGTTTCTGGGGGGTCAGTGGTCGGGCGGCGGGTTTAGGGACAGAGTCTCGTGGGGGGGGTCGGGGGTGTCGGGGGTCGGGTGGTGGGTTTGGGGATATATTCTCGGGGGGATCGGTTGGTCGGGGGGTCGGGTGGTGGGTTTGGGGACATAGTCTCGGGGGGGTCGGGGGGTTGGGGTTCGGGTTTCGGGTTTGGGGACATAGTCTCGGGGGTGTCGGGGGTTTCGGGTGACTGGTTTTGGGACATAGTCTCGGGTGGTTCGGAGGGGTCGGCTGTCGGGTGGTGGGTTTGGGGACGTAGTCTTAGGGGGTTTGAGGGTCGGGTGGCAGGTTTGAGGACATAGGCTCGGGGGGTTGGGTGTTCAGGGGTCGGGAGGCTGGTTTGCGGACATAGTCTCGGGGTGGGTCGGGGGTCGGGTGGCGGGTTTAGGGACATAGTCTCGGGGGGGTTCGGGGGTCGGGTGGCGGGTTATGGGACATAGTCTCGGGGTGGGTCGTGGGTCAGCTTTCGGGATTGGGGACATAGTCTCAGGGGGGTCGGGTGGCGGGTTTGGGGACATAGTCTCTTTGGGGGGTTGGCGGGGTCAGGTGGCGGGTTTGCGGACATAGTCTCGGGGGGACGGGGGGGACGGGGGGTCAGGTGTCGGGTTTGGGGATATAGTCTCAGGGGGGTCGGTGGTCGGGTGGCGGGTTTAGTGACATAGTCTCGGGGGTTCGGTTTTCAGATGGCGGGTTTGGGGACATAGTCTCGTTGGTGTCGGGGGTCGGGTGGCAGGTTTGGGGACATCGTCTCGGGGTGGGTCGGATTTCGGGTGGTGGCGGGTTTAGGGACATAGTCTCGGGGGGGTCCGTGGGTTCGGGGGTCGGGTGGCGGGTTTGGGGACATAGTCTCGGGGTGGGTCGGTGGTCGGGTGGCAGGTTTAGGGACATAGTCTTGGGGGGGTCCGTGGGTTCGGGGGTCGGGTGGCGGGTTTGGGGACATAGTCTCGGGGTGGGTCGGTGGTCGGGTGGCGGGTTTAGGGACATAGTCTCGGGGGGGTCCGTGGGTTCGGGGGTCGGGTGGCGGGTTTGGGGACATAGACTCGGTGTGGGTCGTGGGTCAGCTTTCGGGATTGGGGACATAGTCTCAAGGGGGTCGGGTGGCGGGTTTGGGAACATAGTCTCGGGGGGATCGATTGGCGGGTTTCTGGACATAGTCTTGGGGGGCTCGGGGGTCGTGTGGCGGTTTTGGGGACATAGTCCCGGGGGGTGTCGGGGGTCGGGTGGCGGGTTTGGGAACATAGTCTCGGGGGGGTCGGGTGGTGGGTTTGGGGACATCGTCTCGGGGGGGTCGGGGTGGCGGGAATGGGGACATAGTCTCGGAGGGGTCAGAGTCGGGTGGCAGGTTTGGGGACATAGTCTCGCAGGGTTTCGGGGGGGTCGGGGATCTAGTGGCGGGGTTTGGGGATATAGTCTCGGGGGGGTCAGGGCGGTTAGGGGTTGGGTGGCGGGTTTGGGGACATAGTCTCGGGGGGTTCGGTGGGGTCGGTTGTCGGGTGGCGGGTTTGGGGACATAGTCTCGGGGGGGTCGGGGGGGTCGTGCGGCGGGTGTTGGGTTTGGGGACATAGTCTCGGGGGGGTCAGGGGGGTCGGTGGTCGGGTGGCAGGTTTGGGGACATAGTCTCGGGGGTCGGGGGGGTCGGTTGGCGAGTTTGGGGTCATAGTCTCGGGGGGGTCGGGTGGCGGGTTTGGGGACATAGTCCCGGGGGGGTCGGGGGGTTCGGTGGTCGGTTGGCAGCTTTGGGGACATAGTCTCTTGGGGGGTCGGGGGGGTCGCTGGTCGGGTGGCAGGTATAGGTACATAGTCTCGGGGGGGTCGGGGGGTTCGGAGGTCAGGTGGCGGGTTTGGGGGCATAGTCTTGGGGGTGTCGGGGGTGTCGGGGGTCGGGTGTGGGTTTGGGGACATAGTCTCGGGGTGGTTCGGGGGTTGGGTGGCGGGTTTGTGGACATAGACTCGGGGGGAGTCGGGGGGGTCGGAGGTCGGGTGGCGGGTTTGGGTACATAGTCTCGGTGGGTTCAGGGGGGTCGGGGGTCAGGTGGCGGGTTTGGGGATAAAGTCTCGGCGGGGTCGGAGGGCCTGGGGGTCGGGTGGCGGGTTCGGGGACATATTCTCGGGGGGTCGGGGGTCGGGGTGGCGGGTTTGGGGACATAGTCTCGGGGGGGTCGGGGGGGTCGGGGGTCGAGTGGCGGGTTTTGGGACATAGTCTCGGGGGGGTCGGGTTTGGGGACATAGTCTCGGGATGGGTCGGGGTTCGGGTGGTGGGTTTGAGGACATAGTCTCGGGAGAGTCGGGGGGTCGGGGGTCGGGTGGCGGGTTTGGGAACATAGTCTCGGGGGGGGGTCAGGGGGTCATGTGGCATGCTTGGGGACGTAGTCTCGGGGAGGTCGGGGGGTCGGGTTTGGGGACATAGTCTCTGGGGGTGTCGGGGGTCGGGTGGCGGGTTTGGGGACATAGTCACGGGGGGTTCTGGGGCGGTTGGGGGGTCGGGTGGCGGATTTGTGAACAAAGTCTCGGGGGGTTCAGGGGGTCGTGGGTCGGGGGCGGGTTTGGGGACATACTTTCGGGGGGGGTCAGTGGGGTCGGGGGTCGGGTGTCGGTTTTGGGGAGATAGTCTCGGGATGGTCGGGGGTCGGGTAGCGGGTTTGGGGACATAGTCGCTGGGGGGGGTCGGGGCGGTTGGGGGTCGGGTGGCGGGTTTGGGAACAAAGTCTCGGGGGGGTCAGGGGGTCGTGGGTTGGGGGCGGGTTTGGGGACATACTTTCGGGGGGGTCAGTGGGGTCGGGAGTCGGGTGTCGGTTCTGGGGACATAGTCTCGGGGGGGTCGGTGGTCGGGGTGGCGGGTTTGGGGACCTAGTCTCGGTGGGGGGTCGGGGGGGTCTGTGGTCGGGTGGCGGGTTCAGGTACATAGTCTCGGGGGGGTCGGGGGTCTCGCGTGGTGGGTTTGGGGACATAGTCTTGGGGGGAGTCGGACGTGTCGGTGCTCGGGTGGCAGGTTTGGTGAGATAGTCTCGGGGGGGTCGGGGGTCGGTTGGCGGGTTTGGAAAAATAGTCTTGGGGGTGTCGGGTGTGTCGGGGGTCTGGTGGCGCGTTTGGGGACATAGTCTTGGGGTGGGTCGGGGGTCGGGTGGCGGGTTTGGGGACATAGTCTCGGGGGGGGTCGAGGGTCGGGTGGCGGGTTTGCGGACATAGTCTCGGGGTGGGTCGGGGGTCGGGTGGCGGGTTTGGGGTCATAGTCTCGGGGGGGTCGGGGCGGTTGGGGGTCGGGTGGCGGGTTTGGGAACATAGTCTCCGGGGGGTGGGGTGGCGGGTTTGGGGACATAGTCTCGGGGGGGTCGGGGCGGTTGGGGGTCGGGTGGCGGGTTTGGGAACATAGTCTCGGGGGGGTGGGGTGGCGGGTTTGGGGACATAGTCTCGGGGGGGTCGGGGCGGTTGGGGGTCGGGGTGGCGGGTTTGGGAACATAGTCTCGGGGGGGTGGGGTGGCGGGTTTGGGGACATAGTCTCGGGGGGGGTCGGGGGTCGGCTGTCGCTTTTGGGGATATTGTCTCGGCGGGGGTCGGGGGGGTCGGGTGGCGGGACAGGGGACATAGTCTCGGGGGCTTCGTGGGGGTCGGGCGGTGGGTTTGGGGAAATAGTCTTGGGGGGTTGGGGGTGTCGTGGGTTGGGGGTCGGCTTTGGGGTCATACTCTCGGTGTGGTCAGGGGGGTCCGGGGACGGGTGTCGGGTTTGAGGAGATAGTCTCGGGATGGTCGGGGGGGTCGGGGGTCGGGGTGGCGGGTTTGGGGACATAGTCTCGTGGGGTTCGGGGGGGTCGGGGGTCGGGAGGCAGGTTTAGGGACATAGTCTCGGGGGGGTCGGGGGGGTCAGGGGTCGGGGGGCGGGTTTGGGGACATAGTCTCGGGGTGGGTCGGGGGTCAGGTGGTGGGTTTGGGGACATAGTCTCGGGGTGGTCGGGGGTCGGGTGGTGGGTTTGGGGACATAGTCTCGGGGGGTCAGGGGGGTCAAGGGTCGGGTGGCAGGTTTGGGGACATAGTCTCGGGGGGTCAGGGGGGTCGGGGGTCGGGTTGCGGGTTTGGGGACATAGTCTCGGGGGGGTCGGGAGACAGGTGGCGAGTTTGGGGACATAGTCTCGGGGGGTCGGGTGTCGGGTGACGGGTTTGGGGACATAGTCTCGGGGGGTTCGGTGGGGTCGGTTGTCGGGTGGCGGGTTTGGGGACATAGTCTCGGGGGTGGTCGGGGGGGTCGTGGGTCGGGTGGCGGGTTTGGGGACATAGTCTCGGGGGTGTCGGGGGTCGGGGTGGCGTGATTGGGGACATAGTCCTGGGAGGGTTGGGGGGGTCAGGTGGCGGGTTTGGGGACATAGTCTCGGGGGGGGTGTCGGGGGGGTGGGTGGTCAGGTGGCGGGTTCAGGGACATAGTCTCGGGTGGGTCGGGGGGGGTCGGGGTGGTGGGTTTGGGGACATAGTCTTGGGGGGAGTCGGAGGGGTCGGTGGTCGGGTGGTGGGTATAGGAACAGAGTCTCGGGGGGGGGGGTCGGGATGGTCGGGGTCGGTTGGGGGGTTTGGGAAAATAGTCTTGGGGGTGTCGGGGGTGTCGGGGGTCTGGTGGCGCGTTTGGGGACATAGTCTCGGGGTGGGTCGGGGGTCGGCTGTCGCTTTTGGGGATATTGTCTCGGGGGGTCGGGGGGTAGGGTGGCGGGTTTGGGGACATAGTCTTGGGGGTGTTGGGGGTGTCGTGGGTTGGGGGTTGGGTTTGGGGACATACTCTCGGGGGGGTCAGGGGGGTCGGGGGTCGGGTGTCGGGTTTGGGGAGATAGTCTTGGGATGGTCGGGGGGGTCGGGGGTCGGATGGCGGGTTTGGGGACATAGTCTCGTGGGCGTCGGGGTTCGGGTGGCGGGTTTGGGGACATAGTCTCGGGGTGGGTCGGGGGTCAGGTGGTGGGTTTGGGGACATAGCCTCGGGGTGGTCGGGGGTCGGGTGGCGGGTTTGGGGACATAGTCTCGGGGGGGTCGGGGGGGTCGTGGGTCGGGTGGCAGGTTTGGGGACATAGTCTCGGGGGGTCAGGGGGGTCGGGGGTCGGGTTGCGGGTTTGGGGACATAGTCTCGGGGGGGTCGGGAGACAGGTGGCGGGTTTGGGGACATAGTCTCGGGGGGGTCGGGGGGTCGGGTGTCGGGTGACGGGTTTGGGGACATAGTCTCAGGGGGTTCGGTGGGGTCGGTTGTCGGGTGGCGGGTTTGGGGACATACATAGTCTCCGGGGTGGTCGTGGGGGTCGTGGGGCGGGGTGGCGGGTTTGGGGACATAGTCTCGCGGGGTTTTGGGCAGGTCGGGGATCGAGTGGCGGGTTTGGGGACATATTCTCGGGGGGTCGCAGGTCGCGTGGCGGATATGGGGACATATTCTCGGGGGGTTCGGGTCGCGGGTTTGGGGACATAGTCTTGGAGTGGTCGGGGGGTTTGGCGGTCGGTTGGCGGGTTTGGGGACACAGTCTCGGGGGGGTCGGGGATCGGGATTAGGGACATAGTCTCAGGGTGGGTCGGGGGTTGGGTGACGGGTTTGGGGACATCGTCTCGGGGTGGGTCGGGGGTCAGATGGCGGGTTTGGGGACATAGTCTCGGGGCGGTCGGGGGTCGGGTGCCGGGTTTGGGGACAAAGTCTCAGGGGGGGTCGGGGGAGTCGGGGGTCGGGAGGCGGGTTTGGGGACATAGTCTCGGCGGGGGTCTCGGGGGTCGGTTGTCGGGTGGCTGGTTAAGGGACGTAGTCTCGGGGGGTCGTGGGTTGGGTGGCAGGTTTGGGGTCATAGGCTCGGTGGGGGTCAGGGGGGTCGGGGGTCGGGTGGCGGGTTTGGGGACATCGTCTCGGGGGGGTCGGTTGGGTCAGGTGGCGGGTTTGGGGACATAGTATCGGGGGGGGTCGGGGGGTCGGGTGGCGGGTTTGGGGACAGAGTCTCAGGGGGTTTCGGGGGGGTCGGGGTCGGGTGGCCGGTTTGGGGACAAAGTCTAGGGGGGGTCGGGTGGGTCCAGATCGGGTGGCAGGTTTGGGGACATAGTCTCGGGGGGGTCGGGGGTCGGGTGGCGGGTTTGGGGACATATTCTCGGGGGGGGTTCACAGTTCAGGTGGCGGGTTTGCGAACATATTCTCGGGGGGGTCGGGGTGGCAGGTTTGGGGACATAGTCTCGGAGTGGTCGGGAGGGTCGGGGGTCGGTTGGCGGGTTGGGGGACACAGTCTCGGGGGGGTCGGGTGAGTCGGGGGTCGGGTGGCGGGTTTGGGGACATAGTCTCGGGCAGGTCAGGGTTTGGGAGGCGGGTTTGAGGACATAGTCTCGAAGGTTGTCGGGGGGGTCGGCGGTCGGGTGGCGGGTTTGGGGAACATAGTCTCGGGGGTGTCGGGGGGGGTCGGGGGGTCGCGTGGCGGGTTTCGGGACATAGTCTCGGCATGGGTCGGGATTCGGGGTGGCGGGTTTGGGGACATAGTCTCGGGGTGGGTCGGGGGTCAGGTGGCGGGTTTGGGGACATAGTCTCTGGGGGAGTCGGGGGTTGGGTGGCGGGGTTTGGGGACATAGTCTCGGGGGGGCGGGGGGGGGGTCTGGGGTCGGGAGGCGGGTTTGGGGACACAGTCTCGGGGGGGTCTGGGGGGGTCAGTGGTCGGGTTGGCGGGGTTAAGCGACATAGTCTCGGGGGGTCGGGGGTCGGGTGGTGGGTTTGGGGACAGTCTCGGGGTGGGTCGGTGGTCGGTTGGTGTGTTTGGGGACATAGTCTCGGGGGAGTCGGGGGGGTTCGTGGGTCGGGTGGCAGGTTTGGGGACATAGTCTCGGGGGGTCAGGGGGGTCAGGGGGGTCGGGAGTCGGGTTGCGGGTTTGGGGACATAGTCTCGGGGGGGTCGGGAGACAGGTGGCGAGATTGGGGGACATAGTCTCGGGGGGGGTCGGGGGGTCGGGTGTCGGGTGATGGGTTTGGGGACATAGTCTCGGGGGGTTCGGTGGGGTCGGTTGTCGGGGTGGCGGGTTTGGGGACATAGTCTCGGGGGTGGTCGGGGGGGTCGTGGGGCGGGTGACGGGTTTGGGCACATAGTCTCGGGGGGGGTCATGGGGGTCGGATGGCGGGTTTGGGGACATAGTCTCGGGGGTGGTCGGGGGGATCGGATGTCGGGTGGCGGGTTTGGGAACATCGTCTCGGGGGGATCGATTGGCGGGTTTCTGGACATCGTCTCGGGGGGCTCCGGGGTCATGTGGCGGTTTTGGGGACATAGTCCCGGGGGAGTCAGGGGTCGGGTGGCGGGTTTGGGAACATAGTCTCGGGGGGGGTCGGGTGGTGGGTTTGGGGACATCGTCTCGGGGGGGGTCGGGGGGTGGCGGGAATGGGGACATAATCTCGGGGGGGTCGGAGTCGGGTGGCAGGTTTGGGGACATAGTCTCGCAGGGTTTCGGGGGGGTCGGGGATCTAGTGGCGGGTTTGGGGATATAGTCTCGGGGGGGGTCGGGGCGGTTGGGGGTTGGGTGGCGGGTTTGGGGACATAGTCTCGGGGGGTTCGGTGGGGTCGGTTGTCAGGTGGCGTGTTTGGGGACATAGTCTCGGGGGGGGTCGGGGGTGTCGTGGGGCGGGGTGACGAGTTTGGGGACATAGTCTCGGGGGGGTCAGGGGGGTCGGTGGTCGGGTGGTGGGTTTGGGGACATAGTCTCGGGGGTCGGGGGGGGTCGGTTGGCGACTTTGGGGTCATAGTCTCGGGTGGGTCGGGGGTCGGGTGGCGGGTTTGGGGACATAGTCCCGGGGGGGGTCGGGGGGTTTGGTGGTCGGTTGGCGGGTTTGGGGACATAGTCTCTTGGGGGGTCGGGGGGTCGCTGGTCGGGTGGCGGGTATAGGTACATAGTCTCGGGGGGGTAGGGGGGTTCGGAGGTCAGGTGGCGGATTTGGGGGCATAGTCTTGGGGGTGTCGGGGGTGTCGGGGGTCAGATAGTGGGTTTGGGGACATAGTCTCGGGGCGGTCGGGGGGTCGGGTGGCGGGTTTGTGGACATAGACTTGGGGGAGTCGGGGGGTCGGAGGTCGGGTTGCGGGTTTGGGTACATAGTCTCGGTGGGTTCAGGGGGGTCGGGGGTCAGGTGGCGGGTTTGGGGACAAAGTCTTGGGGGGGTCGGAGGGCTTGGGGGTCGGGTGGCGGGTTTGGGGACATATTCTCGGGGGGGTCGGGAGTCGGAGGTCGGGGTGGCGGATTTGGGGACATAGTCTCGGGGGGGTCGGGGGGGTCGGGGGTCGAGTGGCGGGTTTTGGGACATAGTCTCGGGGGGATCAGTTTTGGGGATATAGTCTCGGGATGGGTCGGGGTTCGGGTGGTGGGTTTGAGGACATAGTCTCGGGGGGAGTCGGGGGGGGTCGGGGGTCGGGTGGCGGGTTTGGGAACATAGTCTCGGGGGGGTCGGGTGGCGGGTATAGGTACATAGTCTCGGGGGGGGTCGGGGGGTTCGGAGGTCAGGTGGCGGATTTGGGGGCATAGTCTTGGGGGTGTCGGGGGTGGTCGGGGGTCGGGTAGTGGGTTTGGGGACATAGTCTCGGGGGGGTCGGAGTCGGGTGGCGGGTTTGGGAAAATAGTCTTGGGGGTGTCGGGGGTGTCGGGGGTCTGGTGGCGCATTTGGGGACATAGTCTGCGGTGGTTCGGGGCGGTTGGGGGTTGGGTGGTGGGTTTGGGGACATAGTATCGGGGGGGTCGGGTGGCGGGTTTGGGGACATTGTCTCGGGGGGGTCGGGGGTCGGGTGGCGGGTTTGGGGACATAATCTCGGGGGGTTCGGGGGGGTCGGGTGGCGGGTTTGGGGACAAAGTCTCGGTGGTTCGGTGGTCGGGTTTGGGAACATATTCTCGGCGGGGGTCGGGATCGAGTGGCGGGTTTGGGGACATAGTCTCGGGGGGGTCGTGTGGTGGGTTTGGGGACATAGACTCGGGGGGGTCGGGGTGGCGGCATGGGGGACATAGTCTCGGGGGGGGTCGGAGTCGGGTGGCGGGTTAGGGGACATAGTCTCGCGCGGTTTCGGGGAGGTCGGGGATCGAGTGGCGGGTTTGGGGACATATACTCGGGGGGGGTTCACAGTTCAGGTGGCGGGTTTGCGGACATATTCTCGGGGGGGTCGGGTGGCAGGTTTGGGGACATAGTCTCGGAGTGGTCGGGAGGGTCGGGGGTCGGTTGGCGGGTTGGGGGACACAGTCTCGGGGGGGTCGGGTGAGTCGGGGGTCGGGTGGCGGGTTTGGGGACATAGTCTCGGGCGGGTCGGGGTTTGGGAGGCGGGTTTGGGGACATAGTCTCGAAGGTTGTCGGGGGGGTCGGCGGTCGGGTGGCGGGTTTGGGGACATAGTCTCGGGGGTGTCGGGGGGGTCGGGGGTCGCGTGGCGGGTTTCGGGACATAGTCTCGGCATGGGTCGGGATTCGGGTGGCGGGTTTGGGGACATAGTCTCGGGGTGGGTCGGGGGTCAGGTGGCGGGTTTGGGGACATAGTCTCTGGGGGAGTCGGGGGTCGGGTGGCGGGTTTGGGGACATAGTCTCGGGGGGGCGGGGGGGGGGTCGGGGGGCGGGAGGCGGGTTTGGGGACACAGTCCCGGGGGGGTCTGGGGGGTCAGTGGTCGGTTGGCGGGTTAAGCGACATAGTCTCGGGGGGTCGGGGGTCATATGGTGGGTTTGGGGACAGTCTCGGGGTGTGTCGGTGGTCGGTTGGTGTGTTTGGGGACATAGTCTCGGGGGAGTCGGGGGGGGTCGTGGGTCGGGTGGCAGGTTTGGGGACATAGTCTCGGGGGGTCAGGGGGGTCGGGAGTCGGGTTGCGGGTTTGGGGACATAGTCTCGGGGGGTCGGGAGACAGGTGGCGAGATTGGGGGCATAGTCTCGGGGGGGTCGGGGGGTCGGGGTGTCGGGTGATGGGTTTGGGGACATAGTCTCGGGGGGTTCGGTGGGGTCGGTTGTCGGGTGGCGGGTTTGGGGACATAGTCTCGGGGGTGGTCGGGGGGGTCGTGGGGCGGGTGACGGGTTTGGGCACATAGTCTCGGGGGGGTCATGGGGGTCGGATTGTGGGTTTGGGGACATAGTCTCGGGGGTGGTCGGGGGGATCGGATGTCGGGTGGCGGGTTTGGGAACATCGTCTCGGGGGGATCGATTGGCGGGTTTCTGGACATCGTCTCGGGGGGCTCGGGGGTCATGTGGCGGTTTTGGGGACATAGTCCCGGAGGGTCAGGGGTCGGGTGGCGGGTTTGGGAACATAGTCTCGGGGGGGTCGGGTGGTGGGTTTGGGGACATCGTCTCGGGGGGGTCGGGTGGCGGGAATGGGGACATAGTCTCGGGGGGGTCGGAGTCAGGTGGCAGGTTTGGGGACATAGTCTCGCAGGGTTTCGGGGGGGTCGGGGATCTAGTGGCGGGTTTGGGGATATAGTCTCGGGGGGGTCGGGGCGGTTGGGGGTTGGGTGGCGGGTTTGGGGACATAGTCTCGGGGGGTTCGGTGGGGTCGGTTGTCAGGTGGCGGGTTTGGGGACATAGTCTCGGGGGGGTCAGGGGGGTCGGTGGTCGGGTGGCGGGTTTGGGGACATAGTCTCGGGGGTCGGGGGGGTCGGTTGGCGACTTTGGGGTCATAGTCTCGG
Organism: Isurus oxyrinchus; assembly: GCA_026770705.1. Taxonomy (NCBI): domain Eukaryota; kingdom Metazoa; phylum Chordata; class Chondrichthyes; order Lamniformes; family Lamnidae; genus Isurus; species Isurus oxyrinchus. The sequence goes on along the minus strand of JANJGN010001832.1, from coordinate 22,797 downwards.
GTGGGTCGGGGGTCGGGTGGCGGGTTTGGGGACATAGTCCCGGGGGGGTCGGGGGGTTTGGTGGTCGGTTGGCGGGTTTGGGGACATAGTCTCTTGGGGGGTCGGGGGGGGTCGCTGGTCAGGTGGCGGGTATAGGTACATAGTCTCGGGGGGGTCGGGGGGTTCGGAGGTCAGGTGGCGGATTTGGGGGCATAGTCTTGGGGGTGTCGGGGGTGTCGGGGGTCGGGTAGTGGGTTTGGGGACATAGTCTCGGGGTGGTCGGGGGGTCGGGTGGCGGGTTTGTGGACATAGACTTGGGGGGAGTCGGGGGGTCGGGTTGCGGGTTTGGGTACATAGTCTCGGTGGGTTCAGGGGGGTCGGGGGTCAGGTGGCGGGTTTGGGGACAAAGTCTTGGGGGGGTCGGAGGGCTTGGGGGTCGGGTGGCGGGTTTGGGGACATATTCTCGGGGGGGGTCGGGAGTCGGGGGTCGGGTGGCGGATTTGGGGACATAGTCTCGGGGGGGTCGGGGGGGTCGGGGGGTCGAGTGGCGGGTTTTGGGACATAGTCTCGGGGGGTCGGTTTTGGGGATATAGTCTCGGGATGGGTCGGGGTTCCGGTGGTGGGTTTGAGGACATAGTCTCGGGGGGAGTCGGGGGGGTCGGGGGTCGGGTGGCGGGTTTGGGAACATAGTCTCGGGGGGGTCGGGGTGGCGGGAATGGGGACATAGTCTCGGAGGGGTCAGAGTCGGGTGGCAGGTTTGGGGACATAGTCTCGCAGGGTTTCGGGGGGGTCGGGGATCTAGTGGCGGGTTTGGGGACATAGTCTCGGGGGGGTCGGGGCGGTTGGGGGTTGGGTGGCGGGTTTGGGGACATAGTCTCGGGGGGTTCGGTGGGGTCGGTTGTCAGGTGGCGGGTTTGGGGACATAGTCTCGGGGGGGTCGGGGGTGTCGTGGGGCGGGTGACGGGTTTGGGGACATAGTCTCGGGGGGGTCAGGGGGGTCGGTGGTCGGGGTGGCGGGTTTGGGGACATAGTCTCGGGGGTCGGGGGGGTCGGTTGGCGACTTTGGGGTCATAGTCTCGGGTGGGTCAGGGGTCGGGTGTCGGGTTTGGGGACATTGTCCCGGGGGGGTCGGGGGGTTTGGTGGTCGGTTGGCGGGTTTGGGGACATAGTCTCTTGGGGGGTTGGGGGGGTCGCTGGTGGGTGGTGGCGGGTATAGGTACATAGTCTCGGGGGGGGTCGGGGGGTTCGGAGGTCAGGTGGCGGATTTGGGGGCATAGTCTTGGGGGTGTCGGGGGTGTCATGGGTCGGGAAGTGGGTTTGGGGACATAGTCTCGGGGGTGGTCGGGGGGTCGGGTGGCGGGTTTGTGGACATAGACTCGGGGGGAGTCGGGGGGGTCGGGGGTCGGGTGGCGGGTTTGGGAACATAGTCTCGGGGGGGTCGGGTGGCGGGAATGGGGACATAGTCTCGGAGGGGTCAGAGTCGGGTGGCAGGTTTGGGGACATAGTCTCGCAGGGTTTCGGGGGGGTCGGGGATCTAGTGGCGGGTTTGGGGACATAGTCTCGGGGGGGTCGGGGCGGTTGGGGGTTGGGTGGCGGGTTTGGGGACATAGTCTCGGGGGGTTCGGTGGGGTCGGTTGTCAGGTGGCGGGTTTGGGGACATAGTCTCGGGGGGGTCGGGGGTGTCGTGGGGCGGGGTGACGGGTTTGGGGACATAGTCTCGGGGGGGTCAGGGGGGTCGGTGGTCGGGGTGGCGGGTTTGGGGACATAGTCTCGGGGGTCGGGGGGGTCGGTTGGCGACTTTGGGGTCATAGTCTCGGGTGGGTCAGGGGTCGGGTGTCGGGTTTGGGGACATTGTCCCGGGGGGGTCGGGGGGTTTGGTGGTCGGTTGGCGGGTTTGGGGACATAGTCTCTTGGGGGGTTGGGGGGGTCGCTGGTCGGGTGGCGGGTATAGGTACATAGTCTCGGGGGGGTCGGGGGGTTCGGAGGTCAGGTGGCGGATTTGGGGGCATAGTCTTGGGGGTGTCGGGGGTGTCATGGGTCGGGAAGTGGGTTTGGGGACATAGTCTCGGGGTGGTCGGGGGGTCGGGGTGGCGGGTTTGTGGACATAGACTCGGGGGGAGTCGGGGGGGTCGGAGGTCGGGTTGCGGGTTTGGGTACATAGTCTCGGTGGGTTCAGGGGGGTCGGGGGTCAGGTGGCGGGTTTGGGGACAAAGTCTTGGGGGGGTCGGAGGGCTTGGGGGTCGGGTGGCGTGTTTGGGGACATATTCTCGGGGCGGTCGGGGGTCGGGTGCCGGGTTTGGGGACATAGTCTCAGGGGGGGTCGGGGGAGTCGGGGGTCGGGAGGCGGGTTTGGGGACATAGTCTCGGCGGGGGGTCTCGGGGGTCGGTTGTCGGGTGGCTGGTTAAGGGACGTAGTCTCGGGGGGTCGTGGGTTGGGTGGCAGGTTTGGGGTCATAGGCTCGGTGGGGGTCAGGGGGGTTGGGGGTCGGGTGGCGGGTTTGGGGACATCGTCTCGGGGGGGTCGGTTGGGTCAGGTGGCGGGTTTGGGGACATAGTATCGGGGGGGTCGGGGGTCGGGTGGCGGGTTTGGGGACAGAGTCTCAGGGGGTTTCGGGGGGGTCGGGGTCGGGTGGCCGGTTTGGGGACAAAGTCTAGGGGGGGTCGGGTGGGTCCAGATCGGGTGGCAGGTTTGGGGACATAGTCTCGGGGGGTCAGGGGGGTCGGGAGTCGGGTTGCGGGTTTGGGGACATAGTCTCGGGGGGGTCGGGAGACAGGTGGCGAGATTGGGGACATAGTCTCGGGGGGGTCGGGGGGTCGGGTGTCGGGTGATGGGTTTGGGGACATAGTCTCGGGGGGTTCGGTGGGGTCGGTTGTCGGGTGGCGGGTTTGGGGACATAGTCTCGGGGGTGGTCGGGGGGGGTCGTGGGGCGGGTGACGGGTTTGGGCACATAGTCTCGGGGGGGTCATGGGGGTCGGATGGCGGGTTTGGGGACATAGTCTCGGGGGTGGTCGGGGGGATCGGATGTCGGGTGGCGGGTTTGGGAACATCGTCTCGGGGGGATCGATTGGCGGGTTTCTGGACATCGTCTCGGGGGGCTCGGGGGTCATGTGGCGGTTTTGGGGACATAGTCCCGGAGGGTCAGGGGTCGGGTGGCGGGTTTGGGAACATAGTCTCGGGGGGGGTCGGGTGGTGGGTTTGGGGACATCGTCTCGGGGGGGTCGGGTGGCGGGAATGGGGACATAGTCTCGGGGGGGTCGGAGTCAGGTGGCAGGTTTGGGGACATAGTCTCGCAGGGTTTCGGGGGGGTCGGGGATCTAGTGGCGGGTTTGGGGATATAGTCTCGGGGGGGTCGGGGCGGTTGGGGGTTGGGTGGCGGGTTTGGGGACATAGTCTCGGGGGGTTCGGTGGGGTCGGTTGTCAGGTGGCGGGTTTGGGGACATAGTCTCGGGGGGGTCAGGGGGGTCGGTGGTCGGGGTGGCGGGTTTGGGGACATAGTCTCGGGGGTCGGGGGGGTCGGTTGGCGACTTTGGGGTCATAGTCTCGGGTGGGTCGGGGGTCGGGGTGGCGGGTTTGGGGACATAGTCCCGGGGGGGTCGGGGGGTTTGGTGGTCGGTTGGCGGGTTTGGGGACATAGTCTCTTGGGGGGTCGGGGGGGTCGCTGGTCGGGTGGCGGGTATAGGTACATAGTCTCGGGGGGGTCGGGGGGTTCGGAGGTCAGGTGGCGGATTTGGGGGCATAGTCTTGGGGGTGTCGGGGGTCGGGTAGTGGGTTTGGGGACATAGTCTCGGGGTGGTCGGGGGGTCGGGTGGCGGGTTTGTGGACATAGACTTGGGGGGAGTCGGGGGGTCGGGTTGCGCGTTTGGGTACATAGTCTCGGTGGGTTCAGGGGGGTCGGGGGTCAGGTGGCGGGTTTGGGGACAAAGTCTTGGGGGGGTCGGAGGGCTTGGGGGTCGGGGTGGCGGGTTTGGGGACATATTCTCGGGGGGGTCGGGAGTCGGGGGTCGGGTGGCGGATTTGGGGACATAGTCTCGGGGGGGGTCGGGGGGGTCGGGGGGTCGAGTGGCGGGTTTTGGGACATAGTCTCGGGGGGGTCGGTTTTGGGGATATAGTCTCGGGATGGGTCGGGGTTCCGGTGGTAGGTTTGAGGACATAGTCTCGGGGGGAGTCGGGGGGGTCGGGGGGTCGGGTGGCGGGTTTGGGAACATAGTCTCGGGGGGGGTCGGGTGGCGGGAATGGGGACATAGTCTCGGAGGAGTCAGAGTCGGGTGGCAGGTTTGGGGACATAGTCTCGCAGGGTTTCGGGGGGGTCGGGGATCTAGTGGCGGGTTTGGGGATATAGTCTCGGGGGGGGTCGGGGCGGTTGGGGGTTGGGTGGCGGGTTTGGGGACATAGTCTCGGGGGGTTCGGTGGGGTCGGTTGTCAGGTGGCGGGTTTGGGGACATAGTCTCGGGGGGGTCGGGGGTGTCGTGGGGCGGGTGACGGGTTTGGGGACATAGTCTCGGGGGGGTCAGGGGGGTCGGTGGTCGGGGTGGCGGGTTTGGGGACATAGTCTCGGGGGTCGGGGGGGTCGGTTGGCGACTTTGGGGTCATAGTCTCGGGTGGGTCAGGGGTCGGGTGTCGGGTTTGGGGACATTGTCCCGGGGGGGTCGGGGGGTTTGGTGGTCGGTTGGCGGGTTTGGGGACATAGTCTCTTGGGGGGTTGGGGGGGTCGCTGGTCGGGTGGCGGGTATAGGTACATAGTCTCGGGGGGGTCGGGGGGTTCGGAGGTCAGGTGGCGGATTTGGGGGCATAGTCTTGGGGGTGTCGGGGGTGTCATGGGTCGGGAAGTGGGTTTGGGGACATAGTCTCGGGGTGGTCGGGGGGTCGGGTGGCGGGTTTGTGGACATAGACTCGGGGGGAGTCGGGGGGGGTCGGAGGTCGGGTTGCGGGTTTGGGTACATAGTCTCGGTGGGTTCAGGGGGGTCGGGGGTCAGGTGGCGGGTTTGGGGACAAAGTCTTGGGGGGGTCGGAGGGCTTGGGGGTCGGGGTGGCGTGTTTGGGGACATATTCTCGGGGCGGTCGGGGGTCGGGTGCCGGGTTTGGGGACATAGTCTCAGGGGGGGTCGGGGGAGTCGGGGGTCGGGAGGCGGGTTTGGGGACATAGTCTCGGCGGGGGTCTCGGGGGTCGGTTGTCGGGTGGCTGGTTAAGGGACGTAGTCTCGGGGGGTCGTGGGTTGGGTGGCAGGTTTGGGGTCATAGGCTCGGTGGGGGTCAGGGGGGTTGGGGGTCGGGTGGCGGGTTTGGGGACATCGTCTCGGGGGGGTCGGTTGGGTCAGGTGGCGGGTTTGGGGACATAGTATCGGGGGGGGTCGGGGGGTCGGGTGGCGGGTTTGGGGACAGAGTCTCAGGGGGTTTCGGGGGGGGTCGGGGTCGGGTGGCCGGTTTGGGGACAAAGTCTAGGGGGGGGTCGGGTGGGTCCAGATCGGGTGGCAGGTTTGGGGACATAGTCTCGGGGGGGTGGGGGTCGCGTGGCGGGTTTGGGGACATATTCTCGGGGGGGGGTTCACAGTTCAGGTGGCGGGTTTGCGGACATATTCTCGGGGGGGTCGGGGTGGCAGGTTTGGGGACATAGTCTCGGAGTGGTCGGGAGGGTCGGGGGTCGGTTGGCGGGTTGGGGGACACAGTCTCGGGGGGGTCGGGTGAGTCAGGGGTCGGGTGGCGGGTTTGGGGACATAGTCTCGGGCAGGTCAGGGTTTGGGAGGCGGGTTTGGGGACATAGTCTCGAAGGTTGTCGGGGGGGGTCGGCGGTCGGGTGGCGGGTTTGGGGACATAGTCTCGGGGGGTGTCGGGGGGGTCGGGGGTCGCGTGGCGGGTTTCGGGACATAGTCTCGGCATGGGTCGGGATTCGGGTGGCGGGTTTGGGGACATAGTCTCGGGGTGGGTCGGGGGTCAGGTGGCGGGTTTGGGGACATAGTCTCTGGGGGAGTCGGGGTTGGGTGGCGGGTTTGGGGACATAGTCTCGGGGGGGCGGGGGGGGTCTGGGGTCGGGAGGCGGGTTTGGGGACACAGTCTCGGGGGGGTCTGGGGGGGTCGGGGGTCGGGTGGTGGGTTTGGGGACAGTCTCGGGGTGGGTCGGTGGTCGGTTGGTGTGTTTGGGGACATAGTCTCGGGGGAGTCGGGGGGGGGTCGTGGGTCGGGTGGCAGGTTTGGGGACATAGTCTCGGGGGGTCAGGGGGCTCAGGGGGGTCGGGAGTCGGGTTGCGGGTTTGGGGACATAGTCTCGGGGGGGGTCGGGAGACAGGTGGCGAGATTGGGGACATAGTCTCGGGGGGGTCGGGGGGTCGGGTGTCGGGTGATGGGTTTGGGGACATAGTCTCGGGGGGTTCGGTGGGGTCGGTTGTCGGGTGGCGGGTTTGGGGACATAGTCTCGGGGGTGGTCGGGGGGGTCGTGGGGCGGGTGACGGGTTTGGGCACATAGTCTCGGGGGGGTCATGGGGGTCGGATGGCGGGTTTGGGGACATAGTCTCGGGGGTGGTCGGGGGGATCGGATGTCGGGGTGGCGGGTTTGGGAACATCGTCTCGGGGGGATCGATTGGCGGGTTTCTGGACATCGTCTCGGGGGGCTCGGGGGTCATGTGGTGGTTTTGGGGACATAGTCCCCGGGGAGTCAGGGGTCGGGTGGCGGGTTTGGGAACATAGTCTCGGGGGGGTCGGGTGGTGGGTTTGGGGACATCGTCTCGGGGGGGTCGGGGTGGCGGGAATGGGGACATAATCTCGGGGGGGTCGGAGTCGGGTGGCAGGTTTGGGGACATAGTCTCGCAGGGTTTCGGGGGGGGTCGGGGATCTAGTGGCGGGTTTGGGGATATAGTCTCGGGGGGGTCGGGGCGGTTGGGGGTTGGGTGGCGGGTTTGGGGACATAGTCTCGGGGGGTTCGGTGGGGTCGGTTGTCAGGTGGCGTGTTTGGGGACATAGTCTCGGGGGGGTCGGGGGTGTCGTGAGGCGGGGTGACGGGTTTGGGGACATAGTCTCGGGGGGGTCAGGGGGGTCGGTGGTCGGGGTGGCGGGTTTGGGGACATAGTCTCGGGGGTCGGGGGGGGTCGGTTGGTGACTTTGGGGTCATAGTCTCGGGTGGGTCGGGGGTCGGGGTGGCGGGTTTGGGGACATAGTCCCGGGGGGGTCGGGGGGTTTGGTGGTCGGTTGGCGGGTTTGGGGACATAGTCTCTTGGGGGGTCGGGGGGTCGCTGGTCGGGGTGGCGGGTATAGGTACATAGTCTCGGGGGGGTCGGGGGGTTCGGAGGTCAGGTGGCGGATTTGGGGGCATAGTCTTGGGGGTGTCGGGGGTGTCGGGGGTCGGATAGTGGGTTTGGGGACATAGTCTCGGGGCGGTCGGGGGGTCGGGGTGGCGGGTTTGTGGACATAGACTCGGGGGGAATCGGGGGGTCGGAGGTCGGGTTGCGGGTTTGGGTACATAGTCTCGGTGGGTTCAGGGGGGTCGGGGGTCAGGTGGCGGGTTTGGGGACAAAGTCTTGGGGGGGTCGGAGGGCTTGGGGGTCGGGTGGCGGGTTTGGGGACATATTCTCAGGGGGGGTCGGGAGTCGGAGGTCGGGGTGGCGGATTTGGGGACATAGTCTCGGGGGGGTCGGGGGGGTCGGGGGTCGAGTGGCGGGTTTTGGGACATAGTCTCGGGGGGGTCGGTTTTGGGGATATAGTCTCGGGATGGGTCGGGGTTCCGGTGGTGGGTTTGAGGACATAGTCTCGGGGGGAGTCGGGGGGGTCGGGGGTCGGGTGGCGGGTTTGGGAACATAGTCTCGGGGGGGTCGGGGTGGCGGGAATGGGGACATAGTCTCGGAGGGGTCGGAGTCGGGTGGCAGGTTTGGGGACAGTCTCGCAGGGTTTCGGGGGGTCGGGGATCTAGTGGCGGGTTTGGGGATATAGTCTCGGGGGGGTCGGGGCGGTTGGGGGTTGGGTGGCGGGTTTGGGGACATAGTCTCGGGGGGTTCGGTGGGGTCGGTTGTCAGGTGGCGGGTTTGGGGACATAGTCTCGGGGGGGGTCGGGGGGTTCGGAGGTCAGGTGGCGGATTTGGGGGCATAGTCTTGGGGGTGTCGGGGGTGTCGGGGGTCGGGTAGTGGGTTTGGGGACATAGTCTCGGGGTGGTCGGGGGGTCGGGTGGCGGGTTTGTGGACATAGACTCGGGGGGAGTCGGGGGGTCGGGTTGCGGGTTTGGGTACATAGTCTCGGTGGGTTCAGGGGGGGTCGGGGGTCAGGTGGCGGGTTTGGGGACAAAGTCTTGGGGGGGTCGGAGGGCTTGGGGGTCGGGTGGCGGGTTTGGGGACATATTCTCGGGGGGGTCGGGAGTCGGGGGTCGGGTGGCGGATTTGGGGACATAGTCTCGGGGGGGTCGGGGGGGTCGGGGGTCGAGTGGCGGGTTTTGGGACATAGTCTCGGGGGGTCGGTTTTGGGGATATAGTCTCGGGATGGGTCGGGGTTCCGGTGGTAGGTTTGAGGACATAGTCTCGGGGGGAGTCGGGGGGGTCGGGGGTCGGGTGGCGGGTTTGGGAACATAGTCTCGGGGGGGTCGGGTGGCGGGAATGGGGACATAGTCTCGGAGGGGTCAGAGTCGGGTGGCAGGTTTGGGGACATAGTCTCGCAGGGTTTCGGGGGGGGTCGGGGATCTAGTGGCGGGTTTGGGGATATAGTCTCGGGGGGGGTCGGGGCGGTTGGGGGTTGGGTGGCGGGTTTGGGGACATAGTCTCGGGGGGTTCGGTGGGGTCGGTTGTCAGGTGGCGGGTTTGGGGACATAGTCTCGGGGGGGTCGGGGGTGTCGTGGGGCGGGGTGACGGGTTTGGGGACATAGTCTCGGGGGGGTCAGGGGGGTCGGTGGTCGGGTGGCGGGTTTGGGGACATAGTCACGGGGGTCGGGGGGGTCGGTTGGCGACTTTGGGGTCATAGTCTCGGGTGGGTCAGGGGTCGGGTGTCGGGTTTGGGGACATTGTCCCGGGGGGGTCGGGGGGTTTGGTGGTCGGTTGGCGGGTTTGGGGACATAGTCTCTTGGGGGGTTTGGGGGGTCGCTGGTCGGGTGGCGGGTATAGGTACATAGTCTCGGGGGGGTCGGGGGGTTCGGAGGTCAGGTGGCGGATTTGGGGGCATAGTCTTGGGGGTGTCGGGGGTGTCATGGGTCGGGAAGTGGGTTTGGGGACATAGTCTCGGGGTGGTCGGGGGGTCGGGTGGCGGGTTTGTGGACATAGACTCGGGGGGAGTCGGGGGGGTCGGAGGTCGGGTTGCGGGTTTGGGTACATAGTCTCGGTGGGTTCAGGGGGGTCGGGGGTCAGGTGGCGGGTTTGGGGACAAAGTCTTGGGGGGGTCGGAGGGCTTGGGGGTCGGGGTGGCGTGTTTGGGGACATATTCTCGGGGCGGTCGGGGGTCGGGTGCCGGGTTTGGGGACATAGTCTCAGGGGGGGTCGGGGGAGTCGGGGGTCGGGAGGCGGGTTTGGGGACATAGTCTCAGGGGGGGTCGGGGGAGTCGGGGGTCGGGAGGCGGGTTTGGGGACATAGTCTCGGCGGGGGTCTCGGGGGTCGGTTGTCGGGTGGCTGGTTAAGGGACGTAGTCTCGGGGGGTCGTGGGTTGGGTGGCAGGTTTGGGGTCATAGGCTCGGTGGGGGTCAGGGGGGTTGGGGGTCGGGTGGCGGGTTTGGGGACATCGTCTCGGGGGGGTCGGTTGGGTCAGGTGGCGGGTTTGGGGACATAGTATCGGGGGGGTCGGGGGTCGGGTGGCGGGTTTGGGGACAGAGTCTCAGGGGGTTTCGGGGGGGTCGGGGTCGGGTGGCCGGTTTGGGGACATAGTCTAGGGGGGGTCGGGTGGGTCCAGATCGGGTGGCAGGTTTGGGGACATAGTCTCGGGGGGGTGGGGGTCGCGTGGCGGGTTTGGGGACATATTCTCGGGGGGGGTTCACAGTTCAGGTGGCGGGTTTGCGGACATATTCTCGGGGGGGTCGGGTGGCAGGTTTGGGGACATAGTCTCGGGGGGGTCGGGTGAGTCAGGGGTCGGGTGGCGGGTTTGGGGACATAGTCTCGGGCAGGTCAGGGTTTGGGAGGCGGGTTTGAGGACATAGTCTCGAAGGTTGTCGGGGGGGTCGGCGGTCGGGTGGCGGGTTTGGGGACATAGTCTCGGGGGTGTCGGGGGGGTCGGGGGGTCGCGTGGCGGGTTTCGGGACATAGTCTCGGCATGGGTCGGGATTCGGGTGGCGGGTTTGGGGACATAGTCTCGGGGTGGGTCGGGGGTCAGGTGGCGGGTTTGGGGACATAGTCTCTGGGGGAGTCGGGGTTGGGTGGCGGGTTTGGGGACATAGTCTCGGGGGGGCGGGGGGGGGTCTGGGGTCGGGAGGCGGGTTTGGGGACACAGTCTCGGGGGGGTCTGGGGGGGTCGGGGGTCGGGTGGTGGGTTTGGGGACAGTCTCGGGGTGGGTCGGTGGTCGGTTGGTGTGTTTGGGGACATAGTCTCGGGGGAGTCGGGGGGGGGGTCGTGGGTCGGGTGGCAGGTTTGGGGACATAGTCTCGGGGGGTCAGGGGGCTCAGGGGGGTCGGGAGTCGGGTTGCGGGTTTGGGGACATAGTCTCGGGGGGGTCGGGAGACAGGTGGCGAGATTGGGGACATAGTCTCGGGGGGGTCGGGGGGGTCGGGTGTCGGGTGATGGGTTTGGGGACATAGTCTCGGGGGGTTCGGTGGGGTCGGTTGTCGGGTGGCGGGTTTGGGGACATAGTCTCGGGGGTGGTCGGGGGGGTCGTGGGGCGGGTGACGGGTTTGGGCACATAGTCTCGGGGGGGTCATGGGGGTCGGATGGCGGGTTTGGGGACATAGTCTCGGGGGTGGTCGGGGGGATCGGATGTCGGGTGGCGGGTTTGGGAACATCGTCTCGGGGGGATCGATTGGCGGGTTTCTGGACATCGTCTCGGGGGGCTCGGGGGTCATGTGGCGGTTTTGGGGACATAGTCCCGGGGGAGTCAGGGGTCGGGTGGCGGGTTTGGGAACATAGTCTCGGGGGGGTCGGGTGGTGGGTTTGGGGACATCGTCTCGGGGGGGTCGGGTGGCGGGAATGGGGACATAATCTCAGGGGGGTCGGAGTCGGGTGGCAGGTTTGGGGACATAGTCTCGCAGGGTTTCGGGGGGGTCGGGGATCTAGTGGCGGGTTTGGGGATATAGTCTCGGGGGGGTCGGGGCGGTTGGGGGTTGGGTGGCGGGTTTGGGGACATAGTCTCGGGGGGTTCGGTGGGGTCGGTTGTCAGGTGGCGTGTTTGGGGACATAGTCTCGGGGGGGTCGGGGGTGTCGTGAGGCGGGGTGACGGGTTTGGGGACATAGTCTCGGGGGGGTCAGGGGGGTCGGTGGTGGCGGGTGGCGGGTTTGGGGACATAGTCTCGGGGGTCGGGGGGGTCGGTTGGCGACTTTGGGGTCATAGTCTCGGGTGGGTCGGGGGTCGGGTGGCGGGTTTGGGGACATAGTCCCGGGGGGGGTCGGGGGGTTTGGTGGTCGGTTGGCGGGTTTGGGGACATAGTCTCTTGGGGGGTCGGGGCGTCGCTGGTCGGGTGGCGGGTATAGGTACATAGTCTCGGGGGGGTCGGGGGGTTCGGAGGTCAGGTGGCGAATTTGGGGGCATAGTCTTGGGGGTGTCGGGGGTCGGATAGTGGGTTTGGGGACATAGTCTCGGGGCGGTCGGGGGGTCGGGTGGCGGGTTTGTGGACATAGACTCGGGGGGAATCGGGGGGGTCGGAGGTCGGGTTGCGGGTTTGGGTACATAGTCTCGGTGGGTTCAGGGGGGTCGGGGGTCAGGTGGCGGGTTTGGGGACAAAGTCTTGGGGGGGTCGGAGGGCTTGGGGGTCGGGGTGGCGGGTTTGGGGACATATTCTCGGGGGGGTCGGGAGTCGGAGGTCGGGTGGCGGATTTGGGGACATAGTCTCGGGGGGGTCGGGGGGGGTCGGGGGTCGAGTGGCGGGTTTTGGGACATAGTCTCGGGGGGGTCGGTTTTGGGGATATAGTCTCGGGATGGGTCGGGGTTCCGGTGGTGGGTTTGAGGACATAGTCTCGGGGGGAGTCGGGGGGGTCGGGGGTCGGGTGGCGGGTTTGGGAACATAGTCTCGGGGGGGTCGGGGTGGCGGGAATGGGGACATAGTCTCGGAGGGGTCGGAGTCGGGTGGCAGGTTTGGGGACAGTCTCGCAGGGTTTCGGGGGGTCGGGGATCTAGTGGCGGGTTTGGGGATATAGTCTCGGGGGGGTCGGGGCGGTTGGGGGTTGGGTGGCGGGTTTGGGGACATAGTCTCGGGGGGTTCGGTGGGGTCGGTTGTCAGGTGGCGGGTTTGGGGACATAGTCTCGGGGGGGTCGGGGGTGTCGTGGGGCGGGGTGACGGGTTTGGGGACATAGTCTCGGGGGGTCAGGGGGGTCGGTGGTCGGGTGGCAGGTTTGGGGACATAGTCTCGGGGGTCGGGGGGGTCGGTTGGCGACTTTGGGGTCATAGTCTCGGGTGGGTCGGGGGTCGGGTGGCGGGTTTGGGGACATAGTCCCGGGGGGGTCGGGGGGATTGGTGGTCGGTTGGCGGGTTTGGGGACATAGTCTCTTGGGGGGTCGGGGGGGTCGCTGGTCGGGTGGCGGGTATAGGTACATAGTCTCGGGGGGGTCGGGGGGTTCGGAGGTCAGGTGGCGGATTTGGGGGCATAGTCTTGGGGGTGTCGGGGGTGGTCGGGGGTCGGGTAGTGGGTTTGGGGACATATTCTCAGGGGGGGGTCGGGGGTCGGGTGGCGGGTTTGGGCACATAGACTCAGGGGGTTGGGGGTCGGGTTGCAGGTTTAGGGACATAGTCTCGGGGGGTTCGGGAGGTGGGTTTGGGGACAGAGTCTCGGAGGGGTCGGAGTCGGGTGGCGGGTTTGGGAAAATAGTCTTGGGGGTGTCGGGGGTGTCGGGGGTCTGGTGGCGAGTTTGGGGACATAGTCTGCGGTGGTTCGGGGCGGTTGGGGGTTGGGTGGTGGGTTTGGGGACATAGTATCGGGGGGGTCGGGTGGCGGGTTTGGGGACATTGTCTCGGGGGGTTCGGGGGGGTCGGGGTGGCGGGTTTGGGGACATAGTCTCGCGCGGTTTCGGGGAGGTCGGGGATCGAGTGGCGGGTTTGGGGACATATTCTCGGGGGGGGTTCACAGTTCAGGTGGCGGGTTTGCGGACATATTCTCGGGGGGGTCGGGTGGCAGGTTTGGGGACATAGTCTCGGAGTGGTCGGGAGGGTCGGGGGTCGGTTGGCGGGTTGGGGGACACAGTCTCGGGGGGGTCGGGTGAGTCGGGGGTCGGGTGGCGGGTTTGGGGACATAGTCTCGGGCGGGTCGGGGTTTGGGAGGCGGGTTTGGGGACATAGTCTCGAAGGTTGTCGGGGGGGGTCGGCGGTCGGGTGGCGGGTTTGGGGACATAGTCTCGGGGGTGTCGGGGGGGTCGGGGGTCGCGTGGCGGGTTTCGGGACATAGTCTCGGCATGGGTCGGGATTCGGGTGGCGGGTTTGGGGACATAGTCTCGGGGTGGGTCGGGGGTCAGGTGGCGGGTTTGGGGACATAGTCTCTGGGGGAGTCGGGGGTCGGGTGGCGGGTTTGGGGACATAGTCTCGGGGTGGCGGGGGTGGGTCGGTGGTCGGTTGGTGTGTTTGGGGACATAGTCTCGGGGGAGTCGGGGGGGGTCGTGGGTCGGGTGGCAGGTTTGGGGACATAGTCTCGGGGGGTCAGGGGGGTCGGGAGTCGGGTTGCGGGTTTGGGGACATAGTCTCGGGGGGTCGGGAGACAGGTGGCGAGATTGGGGACATAGTCTCGGGGGGGGTCGCGGGGTCGGGTGTCGGGTGATGGGTTTGGGGACATAGTCTCGGGGGGTTCGGAGGGGTCGGTTGTCGGGTGGCGGGTTTGGGGACATAGTCTCGGGGGTGGTCGGGGGGGTCGTGGGGCGGGTGACGGGTTTGGGCACATAGTCTCGGGGGGGTCATGGGGGTTGGATGGCGGGTTTGGGGACATAGTCTCGGGGGTGGTCGGGGGGATCGGATGTCGGGTGGCGGGTTTGGGAACATCGTCTCGGGGGGATCGATTGGCGGGTTTCTGGACATCGTCTCGGGGGGCTCAGGGGGCATGTGGCGGTTTTGGGGACATAGTCCCGGGGGAGTCAGGGGTCGGGTGGCGGGTTTGGGAATAGTCTCGGGGGGGTCGGGTGGTGGGTTTGGAGACATCGTCTCGGGGGGGTCGGGTGGCGGGAATGGGGACATAGTCTCGGGGGGGTCGGAGTCAGGTGGCAGGTTTGGGGACATAGTCTCGCAGGGTTTCGGGGGGGGTCGGGGATCTAGTGGCGGGTTTGGGGATATAGTCTCGGGGGGGTCGGGGCGGTTGGGGGTTGGGTGGCGGGTTTGGGGACATAGTCTCGGGGGGTTCGGTGGGGTCGGTTGTCAGGTGGCGGGTTTGGGGACATAGTCTCGGGGGGGTCGGGGGGTTCGGAGGTCAGGTGGCGGATTTGGGGGCATAGTCTTGGGGGTGTCGGGGGTGTCGGGGGTCGGGTAGTGGGTTTGGGGACATAGTCTCGGGGTGGTCGGGGGGTCGGGTGGCGGGTTTGTGGACATAGACTCGGGGGGAGTCGGGGGGTCGGGTTGCGGGTTTGGGTACATAGTCTCGGTGGGTTCAGGGGGGTCGGGGGTCAGGTGGCGGGTTTGGGGACAAAGTCTTGGGGGGGGTCGGAGGGCTTGGGGGTCGGGTGGCGGGTTTGGGGACATATTCTCGGGGGGGTCGGGAGTCGGGGGTCGGGTGGCGGATTTGGGGACATAGTCTCGGGGGGGTCGGGGGGGGTCGGGGGTCGAGTGGCGGGTTTTGGGACATAGTCTCGGGGGGTCGGTTTTGGGGATATAGTCTCGGGATGGGTCGGGGTTCGGGTGGTGGGTTTGAGGACATAGTCTCGGGGGGAGTCGGGGGGGTCGGGGGTCGGGTGGCGGGTTTGGGAACATAGTCTCGGGGGGGTCGGGTGGCGGGAATGGGGACATAGTCTCGGAGGGGTCGGAGTCGGGTGGCAGGTTTGGGGACATAGTCTCGCAGGGTTTCGGGGGGGTCGGGGATCTAGTGGCGGGTTTGGGAATATAGTCTCGG
Source organism: Isurus oxyrinchus (assembly GCA_026770705.1). Classification (NCBI taxonomy): domain Eukaryota; kingdom Metazoa; phylum Chordata; class Chondrichthyes; order Lamniformes; family Lamnidae; genus Isurus; species Isurus oxyrinchus. Next base: position 7,701 of record JANJGN010001832.1, on the reverse strand, counting down.
GGGGGTCGGGGCGGTTGGGGGTTGGGTGGCGGGTTTGGGGACATAGTCTCGGGGGGTTCGGTGGGGTCGGTTGTCAGGTGGCGGGTTTGGGGACATAGTCTCGGGGGGGGTCGGGGGTGTCGTGGGGCGGGTGACGGGTTTGGGGACATAGTCTCGGGGGGGTCAGGGGGGTCGGTGGTCGGGGTGGCGGGTTTGGGGACATAGTCTCGGGGGTCGGGGGGGTCGGTTGGCGACTTTGGGGTCATAGTCTCGGGTGGGTCAGGGGTCGGGTGTCGGGTTTGGGGACATTGTCCCGGGGGGGTCGGGGGGTTTGGTGGTCGGTTGGCGGGTTTGGGGACATAGTCTCTTGGGGGGTTGGGGGGGGTCGCTGGTCGGGTGGCGGGTATAGGTACATAGTCTCGGGGGGGTCGGGGGGTTCGGAGGTCAGGTGGCGGATTTGGGGGCATAGTCTTCGGGGTGTCGGGGGTGTCATGGGTCGGGTAGTGGGTTTGGGGACATAGTCTCGGGGTGGTCGGGGGGTCGGGTGGCGGGTTTGTGGACATAGACTCGGGGGGAGTCGGGGGGGGTCGGAGGTCGGGTTGCGGGTTTGGGTACATAGTCTCGGTGGGTTCAGGGGGGTTGGGGGTCGGGTGGCGTGTTTGGGGACATATTCTCGGGGGGTTCGGGAGTCGGGGGTCGGGGTGGCGGGTTTGGGGACATAGTCTCGGGGGGGTCGGGGGTCGAGTGGCGGGTTTTGGGACATAGTCTCGGGGGGGTCGGTTTTGGGGATATAGTCTCGGGATGGGTCGGGGTTCGGGTGGTGGGTTTGAGGACATAGTCTCGGGGGGAGTCGGGGGGGTCGGGGGTCGGGTGGCGGGTTTGGGAACATAGTCTCGGGGGGGTCGGGGGGTCGTGTGGCATGCTTGGGGACATAGTCTCGGGGGGGTCGGAGGTCGGGTTTGGGGACATAGTCTCTGGGGGTGTCGGGGGTCGGGTGGCGGGTTTGGGGATATAGTCTCGGGGGGGGTGGGGGCGGTCGGGGGTCGGGTGGCGGGTTTGGGAACAAAGTCTCGGGGGGGGTCAGGGGGTCGTGGGGCGGGGGCGGTTTTGGGGACACACTTTCGGGGGGAGGTCAGTGGGGTCGGGAGTCGGGTGTCGGTTCTGGGGACATAGTCTCGGGGGTGGTCGGTGGTCGGGTGGCGGGTTTGGGGACATAGTCTCGGTGGGGGGTCGGGGGGGGTCTGTGGTCGGGTGGCGGGTTCAGGTACATAGTCTGGGGGGGTCGGGGGGTGTCGGGTGGTGGGTTTGGGGACATAGTCTTGGGGGGAGTCGGAGGTGTCGGTGCTCGGGTGGCAGGTTTAGGAACAGAGTCTCGGGGGGATCGGGGTGGTCGGGGGTCGGTTGGCGGGTTTGGAAAAATAGTCTTGGGGGTGTCGGGCGTGTCGGGGGTCTGGTGGCGCATTTGGGGACATAGTCTCGGGGTGGGTCGGGGGTCGGGTGGCGGGTTTGGGGACATAGTCTCGGGGGGGTCGAGGGTCGGGTGGCAGGTTTGGGGACCTAGTCTCGGGGTGGGTCGGGGGTTGGGTGGCGGGTTTGAGGACATAGTCTCGGGGGGGGTCGGGGCGGTTGGGGGTCGGGTGGCGGGTTTGGGGACATAGTCTCGGGGGGGGTCGGGTGGCGGGTTTGGAGACATAGTCTCGGGGGGGTCGGGGGTCGGCTGTCGCTTTTGGGGATATTGTCTCAGCGGGGTCGGGGGGTCGGGTGGCGGGATTGGGGACATAGTCTCGGGGGCTTCGTGGGTGTCGGGTGGTGGATTTGGGGACATAGTCTTGGGGGGGTTGGGGGGTGTCGTGGGTTGGGGGTCGGGTTTGGGGTCATACTCTCGGGGGGGGTCAGGGGGGTCCGGGGTCGGGTGTCGGGTTTGAGGAGATAGTCTCGGGATGGTCGGGGGGGTCGGGGGTCGGGTGGCGGGTTTGGGGACATAGTCTCGTGGGGTTCGGGGGGGTCGGGGGTCGGGAGGCAAGTTTAGGGACATAGTCTCGGGGGGGTCGAGGGGGTCAGGGGTCGGGGGGCGGGTTTGGGGACATAGACTCGGGGGGTCGGGGGCGTCATGGGTCGGGTGGCAGGTTAGGGGACATAGTCTCGGGGGTTCAGGGGAGTCGGGGGTCGGGTTGCGGGTTAGCGGACATAGTCTCGGGGGGTCAGGGGAGTCGGGGGTCAGGTGGTGGGTTTGGGGACATAGTCTCGGGGTGGTCGGGGGTCGGGTGGCGGGTTTGGGGACACAGTCTCGGGGGGTCGGGGGGGTCGTGGGTCGTGTGGCAGGTTAGGGGACATAGTCTCGGGGGTTCAGGGGAGTCGGGGGTCGGGTTGCGGGTTTGGGGACATAGTCTCGGGGGGGTCGGGAGACAGGTGGCGGGTTTGGGGACATAGTCTCGGGGGGGTCGGAGGTCGGGTTTGGGGACATAGTCTCTGGGGGTGTCGGGGGTCGGGGTGGCGGGTTTGGGGACATAGTCACGGGGGGGTCTGGGGGGTCGGGGGTCGTGTGGCAGGTTAGGGGACATAGTCTCGGGGGTTCAGGGGAGTCGGGGGTCGGGTTGCGGGTTTGGGGACATAGTCTCGGGGGGGGTCGGGAGACAAGTGGCGGGTTTGGGGACATAGTCCCGGGGGGGTCGGGGGGTCGGGTGTCGGGGTGACGGGTTTGGGGACATAGTCTCGGGGGGTTCGGTGGGGTCGGTTGTCGGGGTGGCGGGTTTGGGGACATAGTCTCGGGGGTGGTCGGGGGGGTCGTGGGTCGGGTGGCGGGTTTGGGGACATAGTCTCGGGGGTGTCGGGGGGTCGGGTGGCGCGATTGGGGACATAGTCCTGGGAGGGTTGGGGGGGTCAGGTGGCGGGTTTGGGGACATAGTCTCGGGGGGGGTCGGGGGGGGTCGGTGGTCGGGTGGCGGGTTCAGGGACATAGTCCCGGGAGGGTTGGGGGGGGTCAGGTGGCGGGTTTGGGGACATCGTCTAGGGGGGGGTCGGGGGGGGTCGGTGGTCGGGTGGCGGGTTCAGGGACATGGTCTCGGGGGGGTCGGAGGGGTCGGGTGGTGGGTTTGGGGACATAGTCTTGGGGGGAGTCGGAGGGGTCGGTGGTCGGCTGGCAGGTTTAGGAACAGAGTCTTGGTGGGGTCGGGGTGGTCGGGGTCGGTTGGCGGGTTTGGGAAAATAGTCTTGGGGGTGTCGGGTGTGTCGGGGGTCTGGTGGCGCGTTTGGGGACATATTCTCGGGGTGGGTCGGGGCGGTTGGGGGTCGGGGTGGCGGGTTTGGGGTCATAGTCTCGGGGGGGTCGGGGTGGTCGGGTGGCGGGTTTGGGGACATAGTCTCGGGGGGGTCGGGGGTCGGCTGTCGCTTTTGGGGATATTGTCTCGGGGGGGTCGGGGGGTCGGGGTGGCGGGTTTGGGGACATAGTCTTGGGGGTGTTGGGGGGTGTCGTGGGTTGGGTGTCGGGTTTGGGGACATACTCTCGGGGGGGGTCAGGGGGGTTGGGGGTCGGGTGTCGGGTTTGGGGAGATAGTCTCGGGATGGTCGGGGGGTCGGGGGTCGGGTGGCGGGTTTGGGGACATAGTCTCGTGGGGTTCAGGGGGGTCGGGGGTCGGGAGGCAAGTTTAGGGACATAGTCTCGGGGGGGGGTCGGGGGGGGTCAGGGGTCGGGAGGCGGGTTTGGGGAGATAGTCTCGGGGGGGTCGGGGTGGCGGGAATGGGGACATAGTCTCGGAGGGGTCGGAGTCGGGTGGCAGGTTTGGGGACATAGTCTCGCAGGGTTTCGGGGGGGTCGGGGATCTAGTGGCGGGTTTGGGGATATAGTCTCGGGGGGTTCGGTGGGGTCGGTTGTCAGGTGGCGGGTTTGGGGACATAGTCTCGGGGGGGTCGAGGGTGTCGTGGGGCGGGTGACGGGTTTGGGGACATAGTCTCGGGGGGGTCAGGGGGGGTCGGTGGTCGGGTGGCGGGTTTGGGGACATAGTCTCGGGGCTCGGGGGGGTCGGTTGGCGACTTTGGGGTCATAGTCTCGGGTGGGTCGGGGGTCGGGTGTCGGGTTTGGGGACATTGTCCCGGGGGGGTCGGGGGGTTTGGTGGTCGGTTGGCGGGTTTGGGGACATAGTCTCTTGGGGGGTCGGGGGGGTCGCTGGTCGGGTGGCGGGTATAGGTACATAGTCTCGGGGGGGGTCGGGGGGTTCGGAGGTCAGGTGGCGGATTTGGGGGCAGAGTCTTGGGGGTGTCGGGGGGTGTCGGGGGTCGGGTAGTGGGTTTGGGGACATAGTCTCGGGGTGGTAGGGGGGTCGTGTGGCGGGTTTGTGGACATAGACTCGGGGGGAGTCGGGGGGGTCGGAGGTCGGGTTGCGGGTTTGGGTACATAGTCTCGGTGGGTTCAGGGGGGTCGGGGTTCAGGTGGCGGGTTTGGAGACAAAGTCTTGGGGGGGTCGGAGGGCTTGGGGGTCGGGTGGCGTGTTTGGGGACATATTCTCGGGGGGGTCGGGAGTCGGGAGTCGGGGGTCGGGTGGCGGATTTGGGGACATAGTCTCGGGGGGGTCGGGGGGTTCGGGGGTCGAGTGGCGGGTTTTGGGACATAGTCTCGGGGGGGTCGGTTTTGGGGATATAGTCTCGGGATGGGTCGGGGTTCGGGTGGTGGGTTTGAGGACATAGTCTCGGGGGGAGTCGGGGGGGGTCGGGGGTCGGGTGGCGGTTTTGGGAACATAGTCTCGGGGGGGGTCGGGGGGTCGTGTGGCATGCTTGGGGACATAGTCTCGGGGGGGTCGGGGGTCGGGTTTGGGGACATAGTCTCTGGGGGTGTCGGGGGTCGGGTGGCGGGTTTGGGGACATAGTCACGGGGGGGTCTGGGTGGTCGAGGGTCGGGTGGCGGGTTTGGGGACATAGTCTCGAGGGGGTCGGGGTGGCGGGTTTGGGGACATAGTCTCAGGGGGGTTGGGGGTCAGGTGCCGGGTTTGGGGACATAGTCTCAGGGGGGTTGGGGGGTCGGGTGACGGGTTTGGGGACATAGTCTCGGGGGGTTCGGTGGGGTCGGTTGTCGGATGGCGGGTTTGGGGACATAGTCTCGGGGGTGGTCGGGGGGGTCGTGGGTCGGGTGGCGGGTTTGGGGACATAGTCTCGGGGGTGGTCGGGGGGGTCGTTGGTCGGGTGGCGGGTTTGGGGACATAGTCTCGGGGGTGGTCGGGGGTGTCGTGGGTCGGGTGGCGGGTTTGGGGACATAGTCTCGGGGGTGGTCGGGGGGGTCGTGGGTCGGGTGGCGGGTTTGGGGACATAGTCTCGGGGGTGTCGGGGGTCGGGTGGCGCGATTGGGGACATTGTCCTAGGAGGGTCGGGGGGGGTCAGATGGCAGGTTTGGGGACATAGTCTCGGGGGGGTCGGGGTGGTCAGGGTCGGTTGGCGGGTTTGGGAAAATAGTCTTGGGGTGTCGGGGGTGTCGGGGGTCTGGTGGCGCGTTTGGGGACATAGTCTCGGGGGGGTCGGGGCGGGTGGCGGGTTTGGAGACATAGTCTCGGGGGGGTCGGGTGGCGGGTTTGGGGACATAGTCTCGGGGGCTTCGTGGGGGTCGGGTGGTGGGTTTGGGGACATAATCTTGGGGGGATTGGGGGTGTCGTGGGTTGGGGGTCGGGTTTGGGGACATACTCTCGGCCGGGTCAGGGGGGTCGGGGGTCGGGTGTCGCGTTTGGGGAGATAGTCTCGGGATGGTCGGGGGGGGGTCGGGGGTAGGATGGTGGGTTTGGGGACATAGTCTCGTGGGGTTCGGGGGGGTTGGGGGTCGGGAGGAAGTTTAGGGACATAGTCTCGGGGGGGGTCGGGGGGGTCGGGGTCGGGTGGTGGGTTTGGGAACATAGTCTCGGGGGGGGGGTCGGGGGGTCGTGTGGCATGCTTGGGGACATAGTCTCGGGGGGGTCGGGGGTTGGGTTTGGGGACATAGTCTCTGGGGTGTCGGGGGTCGGGTGGCGGGTTTGGGGACATAGTCACAGGGGGGTCGGGGGTCGGGTGGCGGGTTTGGGGACATAGTCTCGGGGGGGGTCGGGTGGCGGGTTTGGGGATATAGTCTCGGGGGGGGTCGGGGCGGTTGGGGGGTCGGGTGGCCGGTTTAGGAACAAAGTCTCGGGGGGGTCAGGGGGTCGTGGGTCGGGGGCGGGTTTGGGGACATAATTTCGGGGGGGTCAGTGGGGTCGGGGGTCGGGTGTCGGTTTTGGGGAGATAGTCTCGGGACGGTCGGGGGTCGGGTAGCGGGTTTGGGGACATAGTCTCGGGGGGGCGGGGGGGTCGGGGGTCGGGTGGCGGGTTTGGGGACATAGTCTCGGGGGGTGTCGGGGGTCGGGGTGGCGCGATTGGCGACATAGTCCCGGGAGGGTCGGGGGGGGGTCAGGTGGCGGGTTTGGGGACATAGTCTCGGGGGGGGGTCGGGGGGGTCGGTGGTCGGGTGGCGGGTTCAGGGACATAGTCTCTGGGGGGTCGGAGGGGTCGGGTGGTGGGTTTGGGGACATAGTCTTGGGGGGAGTCGGAGGGGGTCGGTGGTCGGGTGGCAGGTTTAGGAATAGAGTCTCGGGGGGGTCGGGTTGGACGGGGTCGGTTGGCGGGTTTGGGAAAATAGTCTTGGTGGTGTCGGGGGTGTCGGGGGTCTGGTGGCGCGTTTGGGGACATAGTCTCGGGGTGGGTCGGGGTGGCGGGTTTGGGGACATAGTCTCAGGGGGGTCGGGGGGGTCGGGGGTCTGGTGGCGGGTTTGGGGACATAGTCTCGGGGGGGTCGGGGGTCAGGTGCCTGGTTTGGGGATATAGTCTCAGGGGGGTTGGGGGTCGGGAGGCGGGTTTGGGGACATAGTCTCGGGGGGGGTCTCGGGGGTCGGTGGTCGGGTGGCTGGTTAAGGGACATAGTCTCGGGGGGGTCGTGGATCGGGTGGCAGGTTTGGGGACATAGGCTCGGTGGGGGTCGGGGGGGTTGGGGGTCGGGTGGCGGGTTTGGGGACATCGTCTCGGGGGGGTCGGTTGGGTCGGGGTGGCGGGTTTGGGGACATAGCATCGGGGGGGTCGGGGGTCGGGTGGCGGGTTTGGAGACATAGTCTCGGGGGGGTCGGGGGAGTCGGTGGTCGGGTGGCGGGTTTGGGGACAGAGTCTCGAGGGGTTTCGGGGGGGTCGGGGTCGGGTGGCTGGTTTGGGGACGAAGTCTAGGGGGGGTCGGGTGGGTCCAGATCGGGTGGCGGTTTGGGGACATAGTCTCAGGGGGGTCAGGGGTCGGGGGTCGGGTTTGGGGACATATTCTCAGGGTGGTCGGGGTTCGGGTGGTGGGTTTGAGGACATAGTCTCGGGGGGGCCGGGGCGGTTGGGGGACGGGTGGCGGGTTTGGGGACATAGTCTCGGGGGGGTCGGGGGTCGGGTGGCGGGTTTGGGGAAATAGTCCCGTGGGGTTCGGGGGGGTCGGGGGTCAGGAGGCAAGTTTAGGGACATAGTCTCGGGGGGGTCAGGGGTCGGGAGGCGGGTTTGGGGACATAGTCTCATGGGCATCGGGGGTCGGGTGGCAGGTTTGGGGACATAGTCTCCGGGTGGGTCGGGGGGTCAGGTTGTGTGTTTGGGGACATAGTCTCGGGGTGGTCGGGGGTCCGGTGGCGGGTTTGGGGACATAGTCTCGGGGGGGTCGGGGGGGGTCGTGGGTCGGGTGGCAGGTTTGGGGACATAGCCTCGGGGGGTCAGGGG